>JAKSZT010004015.1:999021-1251922 GCA_026826555.1 Tolypeutes matacus
TCCTTCCTTCCTTCCTTCCTTCCTTCCTTCCTTCCTTCCTTCCTTCCTTCCTTCCCTCCTTCCTTTCATTTTTTTCATTAATTACCAATCTTTCATTGTTGGGAGATATAAAAATTCAGAATTCAGGCTTATCTTGAAAAAAGACCATGATCTGGCCACACTGGGCACAGCCAGGTCCTCACATGGCAAGGATGGGCTGGGACTGCATAGCAACTGCTCCTTCAGGCAGGACACCTGCTGCCCCGCCCCGGGCGGGCGGCCCCCCCCCGCCCAGCCACATCACTCATCTCCGTCGCCCGCCAGGCCCCCGTTGGTGGTTGAATTTCCAGCTCTCGGGACACGTTGTATTCATCCATGAAACCCTCCGTTTCAATGCGTACTTATTTGGGCTCTGATCTGAGGCAAACCCTGATGTTGCATTAAACCTGCTTTTCTTAGCAAAAAGAGAAACAAGATCAATTACAAGAGCCAAAGTACCCATGAGAGTTTTAAAAAGCACAAGTTGTCCGACATCAGCATGGGCGTCCTCCTAACAAGGACACGGGGTGGGTCCCCTAGGGTGGGCCTTCTCCAACTTGAATGCACGTCGAAGCCCCCTGGAGGGCTTTGGTGAGATGCAGACTAAGGGGGTAGGCAGGGCCTGAGACTCCGCATTTCTAACAAGCTCCCAGGTGAGGCCCCTGCTGCTGGCCCAGGGACCACGCTTTGAGTAGTCGGCTCTGTGACATTCCTGCAGCAGCCAGAGAGGCCCAAAGCCCAGGGAGCCTGTCTCCTGCTGCCGTGCCCCACCCCTGTTGCCCGGACGGAGCACCTTTCAGGTCACTCAGGTGTTCTTGGGACCCACCACTTGCCTGATGTCATGGTGCTAAAGGTGGGAAACCCTCTGCCTGGAACGCGTGAAGCTTCGTTTTGGTCCAGAAAAGGGAAACATGCCAAGCAAGGGATGCACGGGGTTGGGGGGTGGTGGAGGACAACAGGGATGGGGGTGGGGGCTTAGATTTCTGTGCCTTTGCTCCTGTTTCCCCACCCCTACTATTGACTGAGTGGGTTGTCTCGCCGGCTCTCAGACTGTGGCCCCACATTGGGATGGGAACGGCTCTCAGTGGGTCCTGAAGATTCAGCCTCAAGTCAACCTTAGTCCCCACCCCCAAATTGCAAGTTTTTTGTTTTTTTCTTTTGAACAGCCTTCAAATTCAGCTCATGTTCTGGTGTATTATTTTTCCAAGCCGCAGGAGGGAAGGCCTTTGCCCTCCCACGTCAGGGCTCTCGGAGGAAGCAGAAAGAAAAGGGACACAGGCAGAACAGCGGTCTCCAGGGGCCTCTCACGCTGAGCTTGTAAACAGGATGTGCAGGTATATTGGGCAAGAACACCCTGGAGTTCGCAGCTGTGTTTGGCAGCCACTCGGTTCATTCAGATAAACTAGGGAGAGGATTATCAGAAATTCACTGAGCCTGCCTACTGCAAGGCCTGATGATACCAGGGCCGCTCGCCAATACGTTGCTCCCAGGGCAGGGGTGGGGTGGGTGGCGTTATATGCTGCGGGAATGTGCCCTCTGATTACTCTAGTCCACTTTTCCAAAAGCCCCCTCCCTACCTATTCCAAAAAAAAAAAAAAAAAAAGCGAGGAAGGGCAGAGAAATGCTGGTGGCTGCAGCTGGTGGGGAGTTCAGCAGTGGGCAAGAGGAAGCAGGGGAGATGGGGTGACCAGGCCCTTATCAGGCTGCCTGCTCTTGCTTTTCATTATTGTCCTGTGTTTTCAAAGTGCCAGCCCCAGAGGGGGCTGGGGAGGGCATGGTTTTGGGACTCGTTCAGCCTAGGTATACATAAATAGCAGGAGAGACAAAATGCCCTTTATCAGCTATTTCCCAGGAAACGGGGAGAAAATTCTTCTCATCTCCAGATTATAAAGGAAGAGGCTCGCCCTTCTAGGAGACAGCCCTCTCTTTTTCCCTCTCTCCTGTGGGGAACAGTAAGTCACTGTTTGTGACACCCACCGAGAGTGTCCTTGCTGGAGAGGAGGCTGGGGCAGGCTGGCCGAGGCAGGCAGCTGCTACGAGGACAGATTCGCTGCCAGGCAGGGCATAGACATCCTTTCCCAGGGAAAGGGATGCTACTTGGCCTGCTGGGTAAACTGGAAATTATTAACCACAGGATGAGTGGAATCAAAAGGGTTGAAAAGTGGTTGCTTGCTTTACTGGGAATTGCAAGCATGCTAGGAAAAAAAAAAAAATTACAAATATATTTGAATTATTTTTTTCTTCCGGTACCAGGAAGAGGTGTTTGCAATAATTCTGTCAAGCAAAATTCTAGTGTTCTTTCCTGCTGGTATTTCAAGGCTGGTTTTGTTATTTCTTCATACAGATGGCCTAGGAAACAGTATATTTTTCTCCCCTACCCCCCCCCAACTCCCCCCCCTTTTGCCCCCCAAAAGAAATAGTCTTTTTTTCTCTTGGAGGTTACTCTTTAAAAAAATAAATAAATAAATTTTATTGATACATATTAATAAAGGATACAATTCTTCCAAAGTGTACAATCAATGGTATCCGGTATAATCACATAGTTGTGTGTTCATCACTTCAATCATTAGAGTCTTTGTGATTGGCCCGTTTCTTATATTCCTTTTCTCTCTTTCTGATTTAGATTAAATGGTGACTTTAATGGGCCTTCAAAAGACCATTTACATCATGGGGGAGTTTGAGGTTCTCTCTCCTCCTCATCATAGTAGGCCCAGCCTCCTGCCACCAGGAGTTAGCCTTGATTGAGAGCTTAGAGTGTGCCTGGATCTGTGCAGTTTGCCATATATACCAACCTTCTCAAAAGCTGATGTGTGACCAAGACACCTGCGATCTTGCTAAAATGCGGGTCGGATTCAGTAGCTCTGGAGCCCCATGATTCTGCATTTCTAACAATCCCCCGGGTGATAGCAACGCTGCTGGCTTGCGGGCCTCACCATGAGTAGCAAGGCCTGATATCCCTGATCTTGTCGAATCCTCACAATTTTATGAAAAGGAGCTGAATAGCTTTCCCTAAGAAGGGGAGGCAGGCAGTCCTGAGGCACTCTTTAATCAGCCTTTGGAGCAAGCAGTGCTGCCGTGGAAAGGTGAGCAGGTGTACATAATGTACCCGTGGGCAGGGGCATTCCCAGGCTTGAGACAGCCTCCTTCAGCTATGAAAGAAGGGAGTATAAACCTCAGGCTTTGGAGACACAAAGACAGGTTCGAGTCCCAGATTACTAGCTGGATAGTGTTTGGCATGTCATGTCACCTCTCTGAGCCTTGGTTTCCCCATCTGTAAAATGGGGTAAAAACTGTTACCCAGGGTTCTTGTAAAGAGCAAATGAGATACCCCCATAAAGCACTTAAATGTCTGCCAGCACCTACTGTGTGCCCAATAAATGGTAGTTATTCATTTACTCACAAGCTTAATGAGCACCCACTAATTTCTAGATATATTCCGCACCCCAATATTTTCTTGCTCAGTTACCTGTTTACTCAGTTATGGTATCTCCCCACATTGTGATAGAGAATGAGTGTATATGGGGCAGGGGGGGAATGTTCAGGGAAATCCTCTCTGAGGAGGTAATGTTTCTACTAAACCTGAAAAATCACAGAGAACAAGGCAGAAAATGATGTGAAAACACACCCAGGAAGAGGACTCAGCATGTGCAAGGTTGAGAAGGAGAATGATAGAAATGGGGCCAGCGAGAGCAGAATGGTAGGTGAGTATGTGAGAGACAGAGAGGCCCCCAGAGAGCCAGACAGGGGAGGAGTTCAATTCTAAGTGTGACTTAATATTATTGTGATATATCATCTAGCACATTCTATGTCGGAGAAAATCGCCAGACCTAGCAGAGTGCTAGAGACCCAGGAAATGTTCATTCTTGGAGATGGTACAGATTGCCTATCATGTACAGTTACTCCCCTTTAAGCAGATTCTGTATTTGCAAATTTACTTACTCGCTAAAATTTATTTGTAACCCCCAAAGCAATCCTCATGACAGTCGCACTGGTTTTGCTGTCATTTGTGGGCATGTGCTGAGTGGCAAAAAATCTGAGACTCCTTATGTGCACTTTCCCAGCTGAGGTCAAACAAGGTGATACTCTGCCTTCTTGTTTTAGCTCTCATACTATAAACAAGTGTCCTCTTTACTGTATATTTAGTACCATGTTTTTTTGCACGTCTGTGCTTTAGGTTGGTGTTTTCACTGTTAAAATGGACCTCAGGGAAACGGATGTGGCTCAAGCAATTGGGCTCCTGTCTACCACATAGGAGCCCCATAGTTTGGTTCCCGGTGCCACCTAAAGAAGACAGCAAGTTGACACGACAAGATTACACATAATGAGAGACACAACAAAACATAATGAAAAAGAAGAAAAACATAATGAGAGACACAACAAAGCAAGGAGCAGAGGTTCCCAGGGAACGGAGGTGGCTCAAGCGATTAGGCGCCTCCCTCTCACATCGGAGGTCCTGGGTTTGGTTCCCGGTGCATACTAAAGAAACAAAGAAGATGAACAGGACACAGCAAGTGCAAACAACGAGGGGATGGGGAGAGATAAATAAAATAAATCTTAAAAAAAAATTATAAAATGGCCCTCAGCAGAGCAGGTGTAGCCCAGTGGTTGAGCACCTGCTTCCCAAGTACAAGGTCCTGGGTTCAATCCCTGGTACCTCCTAAAAAAATTAATTAAATTAAATGGCCCTTGAGTGTAGTGCTGAAGTCCTGTTTGGTATTCCCAAGCACAAGAAGGTTGGGATGTGCCTTTCAGAGAAAATCACTGTGTTTGATAAGCTTCGTTCAGGCATGGCTTATAGTGCTATTGGCTGTGCGTTCAATGTTAACAAATCAACAATTTATATTAAATACAGTGTCTTTAAACAGAGCACACATAAAATCAGATTATATGTTGACTGGTTGATGAAAATGTTATAACCAGAGGCTGGGAGAACCGAACCCTCTATTTCCCCCAGCAGTAATGTTTCAATATTCATTACTTCATTGTTGTAGGTGACTTTAGGGAACCTAACTATTGTGAATGAAAAGAATTGACTGTATATGAAAGAAGAGAGAGGAAAATTGCATTACCAAAACTCCTTGTAGGTAGAGAACTCTTTGTATTTGGAAGAAATCCCTTGGGGTGGAGGAGACCTTGCAAAGAGCAGGCTCTGGAGATGAGATGCTCAGCAAATGGCCTTCCAAGATGATGAAGTTCTGTTAACTGCAAAGTTTAGCAGCAAGATGCCGTGGGATCTGCAAGTCTGGGGCAGAGCATAATTGTTTTGCAGATGGGAAGAGAAGGGGGACTTCAAGGCTGAGTACTGCAATGCGGAAGGGAGGGACCCAGTGCTGTGCAGTGAAAAGGAGAAATTAGGAGATGCAACGTGTCTATGGCAATTTTTAAGCAATTTACTGTGGAATGTGCAATAAAAACTTTTCTTCTTGCTTCCTCATGAAATCATTGGCAAATCCCACATGACTTTTTGTGAATGGATTACTTAGGAGGCCTCAAAGAAGAGGACTGTAGGACACTGATGGATAGTTTACATATATGGTATTGTACCTAACGTAGAATGCAGAAATATACAGAGCCTCATTGCGTCTGCACAATATAGTACAGAGGGTTTCAAACTTTTAGCAATGGAATATTTGTTCCAAATTGACTCTTATGCCAACTTAAGCAGAGCTGTTGCCCTTCTTTCTCTCCAAGACCCTCCTGAATTTCCCAAGCTTACAGTGCACAATTTAGAATGACTGGGAAACTCATACTTCCATGATCCTGGAAGAGAGTATGGGGGGAGGGGCAACCAGACTCATCTGTGATATCAAATCAAATACCCACATCCAGTTCCCAAACTGTCCTTATCAGAGGAGCAGGAGAGCAAGTGTACCTTGCAACCACCAAAATATGTGTTTTTTTTAACTTTTTTTATTGTTTAAAAATTTTTATTGTGGTAGCATACATAACACAAAAATTGCCATTTTAATTATTTTTAGAGTACAATGCAGTGGTATTAATTACATTCACAATGTTGTGCAATCATCACCACCATCCATTACCAAACTTTTTCATCATGACAAACAGAAACTCTGTACCCATTCATCGTTAACTCCGCTCTCCTTCCTGCCCTTAACCTCTGGTACTCACTGATCTACTTTTTGTCTTTATAGATTTGCTTATTCTAGGTATTTCATAAAAGTTGAGTCATATACTATTTGTCCTTTTGCATCTGGTTCCTTTCACGGAGCAATAATAGTGCCTTCAAGGTTTGTCTGTGTTGTCATATGTATCAGAACTTCATTCCTTTTCATGGCTGAATAATATTCCATTATATGTACCATTGTATGTATATAGCACGTTTTGTTTTATCCAGTCATCAGTTGATATACTGTGTTGTTTCCATCTTTTGGCTATAGTGAATAATGCTGCTGTGAACATTAGTATGCAAATATCTGTTCAAGTCCCTGTTTGAACTCTTTTTCTGGGTCATACGGTAAATCTACATATTGTCCCAAAGAGGATTGGGGGAATGTCCTGTATTGTCAAGCTTGGGTCAGGGTGGACATGGTGTGGTCCGGTTAAAGGTAGATCAGATTCTGCCTGACTCCAACACCTGCTGACATTTATGAGATTTAATTTAGCCAGCATAATACTGCAACTTTTGGGTTATTTTTCACAAAGTGTGGCCTTACTCAATCTCCCCTGGCTAATGTTGAGAGAAGCTTTGCCCTGGCTTTCCGGGTTCAATCACCTGGAGACAGGATGCTCGCTGGCTAAAGTTGCAAAATCCACTGTGTAATCTAGACCGTTGTGAGAACTTAGATTGACTCTCTCACAAAGTGCTTTTCACGGTTCGTCTACTCAGTGGGGATCTAGCTATCAGTGATTCACCCCTTGTTAGAAGGATATCAGATGACATCCAATATGAAAACCTAGCACAGAGGGAAAAAAAAAAAAAGCCCACATACATGGCTAGAAAAAATGATGAAATCCACGGAAATGTCTTTCTAGAGAAAGCACTACAGGATTTGGAACACGTATTTAGGAAGCCAGTGGGCCAGGGGTGAGGATGGCCAGGGCTGCTATTAGACAATTCCACAGGGTGTGCTCTGGAACACAATTCCAGAATGCACTGACTGGTGCCCCCTGGAGCTGTGCAATATGGAGACACTGGCAAGACCTCCCAGATGGCATAATCTGGTAACAAATACGGTCCTTATTTTGCCTCCTAGCAAATGGGGGGGCTGCTTCTTAGAGGGTCCTTTATTTACTGAGCCCCAGGAATTTACTGATTCTGTTATAGTATAGGCAGCTGTGTGGCTTTGTGTGACAGAAGAGAGAAAAGGCAGAGAGGGCAAAGCTATTTGGTGTTTGCACGAAATTCTTTAAGGTCTTGCTGTGAACTATGGGGTTGGGCCCTGCCACGTGATCACACACATCTTCAGTAAAATCTATGCCATTGATTTTTTTTTTCCTGATTAGCAGCAAAGGAAACTGAGTCAACACAATGGAGGAGCCATCGGTCATGCACTGTACATTAGTGGTGGCTCTTATTCATTCATTTGCTGAGCACCCACTGTGTACAGCCAATGTGGCAGGCACTGAGGAGCCCAGGCAGTTAAATTCTTAAGTCCTTACAAGACCTACCTAATTTTTCTGATAACCAGGTCCCTAACCCCCTCTATGAACAAAATAAACAAAACAATCCACAACAATCAAAAGCTCCCACATGTCAGAAACACCAGTAATATTTCTAAATCTTCCAACCCAAAGCAACCTTTGGTTTCGGAGGGAGCACTGGCGATATCTAAGACCCAAATCCATGGCTTGTGCATCTCTCATCTCGCAGCTCTCATCTGAGTAACCTTCAGTTCAGGGGGGAAAACACCCTTCACCCAGTTCCCAAACTGCAGCTGCTGATACATGAAAAACCTCAAAGTCACGGTCACATGCCCGGCGTGCAGCTGCCCTTTGACTTGAGTGTTTCCACATACGGGCAGCTGGTTTTCCTTGAACAAGGAAGAGGGTTTGAGATGTATTGAGAAAAATCACTCTCCCCTTGGTATCTCAAAGCAAGACAGATTGAATTGGTGCAGGATTGAGGTTGTTTATTTTTAAGAATATATTTTTCTCGCTTTAACATGCAAATTTGAGCCCGCGGGAGTTTCATCTGAAAAGCTACACAATGCTGTATCTAAATGTGTATTTTTAGCACCAAGACTCTGTGTGATTCCAGCCTTTGTACAGGGTCTGTCCATCCTGTGCTGTGTTACTGTGTCACGTGCCATAATGTAGAATGCATGTTACATTGTAGATGAGGCCATGTATTAAGCAGCTAATAATCACGGCCATATTAGTGAGGCTCACTACCTGCCAGTCACTTTGCTAAGCACTTTCTGTGCATTAGGAACAGTAAGGAGGAAAGGTCAAGGGCACGATCCCCAGCTCATCGATTATTAGCTTTGAGACCCTGAGTTACTTCAGTCTCAGTTTCTTCATCTGTAAAATGGAAACAGTATCGCCATATCCCAATTCTTCGATGAGCAATTTTTCACATTTTAACAGCTCTGGAATCAGAACGTCTCACGTGATCAACAGAGCTTAAGATTCAATACAAAGATAATATTGCCCGCAAAGTGATAGTACAATGAGGATTAAATGAATAGCACATATAAAATGAAGAGCATATAGGAAGTAGTCCTAAAACGGATATCAGCTAATAATACTTATATGATCCCTATTTCTAGCTCTGTCTTTCCCCACAATTGTCTACTGGGCAACTTAATTTGTCCAAAGCAAGACTCTGATTCCCCCCAGCCTTTCCCTTCTCGGTAAACGACACCACTTTTCTTTACCCAGCTGCTCAAGGCTGAATTGCTTCACCAGCAAAACCTGTCCAGCTCCATCTTCAGAATGCATCCAGAATCAGACCAATTCTCCTTGCCCCCACTACTCCTGCCCTGATCCAAGACAACATCACCTGTTGCCTTTACGCTTAGAACAGGCTCTCAACTCAGCTTCTGGCTTCCCAGGAGCCTCTGCTCAGAAGCCTCTAAGAGCCTCCATCCCACTCAAAGCGCAATCCCCATCTTTACCCTGCCTGCAAAGCCCTCGATGATATGACCTCTCCTCCTTGCTATTTCTTGAACCCACTCAGCTCATTTCTGCCTCAGAGCATTTGTAGTCACCGTTCCCTCTCCCTGGAACACCCTTCCCCCAGATTTTTCCTGAACTCACTCTCTCACCTTCTCCAGGCTTCTACTCAAAGTCACCTCCCCAAAGAGGGCTAGAGAGCCCTCCTAAGTAGGGCTTTCCTTCCCCCCATCACCCTCTATCCCTTACCCTGCTTTATTTTTCTCCAGGACACTGACATAATATTATGCATTCATTCATGCCTCATCTCTCTCTCCTCTTAGCATAAAAGCTCCTTGAGGAGGTCAGAGACAAACTGTCTTGTTCCCTACTGAATTTCCAGCACCCAAACAATGCCTGGCACATGGTAGGTTTGCAACACGGATGTGCTGAATGAATGAATGAATTAGTATGCCCTGTGTAAGTTTTGTAGACATATAAAGAGACATATATGCATAGGTATGTGCTTTATACATATATGCAGATCTGTGTGTATATGTACATGTCATTATAGACAAACACATATATATTCCTCTCCATAGCCACGCCTCTATTGACAGCTAAAGACTAAGCAAGGCACACTCATTCACAAAGGAGATGCAGACCAAGATTTTATTTCTGTTCTCCCTGTTAGTGGCAATAGGAAACTGTAAAGGAAAACAGACCACCTTTCAAACCTTAAAAATAAAGAAACAAAAACATCAATACCAGGAGCGGATGTGACTCAGGCGGTTTGAGCGCCTGCTTTCCACATAGGACGTCCCGGTGCCTTCTAAAAAAAAAAAACAAAAAAAACAAACAAGCAAACAAATGAAAAAATCAACTCAAGGAAGTCGCTGTGTCTCAGTGGTTGAGCACCGGCTTCCCACATATGAGGTCCCGGTTTCAATCCCCTGCCCCCATGTAGCTGTTGGGCAATTTGACATAATTATGAATTCCAAAAATATATATTGGATTATGCTTGTAAACTGGTCTGCTAATCTGGGCATGATTAAGTTATGATTAGGGTGTTAACTGGGCTACATCAGTCGGGCATTGAGCCCCACCCCTTGGTGGATAGGGAATAAAATATAAAAGCCATGGCAAAGAGCAGTTCTGATGTTGGAGTTTTGATGCTGGAGCCCGGGAAGGTGAGCAGACGGAGGAGCTTGGTCGTGAGGAAGGGGGGAAGGCCCTAGGATAGAGACAAGCCATTTGCCTGAGAGTCTACAGCTGGCCTTGTGGAGGAAACAGAGGAGCTAAGCCCAGAGAGAAAGGGAGCCCTGGGAAGAGAGGAACCCAAGAAGCTGAACCCTGACAAACATTGGTAGCTGCCTTGCTCCAACACGTAGCAACAGACTTTGGTGAGGGAAGAAACTTATGCTTTATGGCCTGGTAACTGTAAGCTTCTACCCCAAGTAAATACCCTTTATAAAGACCAATCGATTTCTGGTATTTTGCAGTAGCACCCCTTTTGGCTGACTAATACACCCCAGTACTTCAAAAAATAAAAAAATCAATACCAATCAAACACCAAGAGGAATCATTTATTTTCCAATACCCAGGACAGTGTTAAACACATAGTAGGCACAGATCAAGTACTTTCTGAATGAGTGAATGAATGAATACCTGCAATTGTGGAATTCTTCATTAGTGCAAGCCTAACAAAGAAGTTCTGGCTTTAACACTTTTCCCTTATGGCAAAAAAAGGCTATGTTTGAGAAAAACACAAGCCCAGGGTCACAGAGCTACCAGATCTGCAGGAGGCCAACGTCCTAAGCATGGTGCTAAGTGGCCTCTGGGTAATCTCTCCATAAACTATGGGCAGGGAGGATCAAAGAAGGTGAGAACTGGAAGGCTCTTCAAGATTCTCCAGCCCAGCTACAAGAAAAGTTGTGTCTGACCACTCTTCCCTCCTGTGCCCTTGGCAGCTATCACTAGCAGATGATAGTACTTCTCACCGTTGAACCTGAGTCCTACTTAATATAGCCTCAGCCATTCAACTGAAGCTGTTTTGCAGCCCAAATCTAGCCCACCCCACTCAATTTCTGCATGGAGACAAGGCCCAGTGGGGAGCAGTTATTTGTCCCTAATAGCATTGCATGGCAGAGGCAAAACCGAGGCCACTGGGGTTTATGTTCCTATGGTCAGGCATTAAGCTGGAAGGGAACTTAGGGGTCATCTTTAGTATTAAATCACAGTCAGAAAGTTACTATTTTTTTTTTTTTATTTTTTTTTTAAGATTTTATTTATTCATTCATTCATCCCCACCCTTGCTGCCCGTGCTCGCCGGGTTAGCCAACCATGCCGCGCGGGCGGGCCTGCCCCCACCAGGAGGCCCGGGGAACCGAACCTGGGGCCCCCCACATGGCAAACGGGAGCCCCACTGACTGAGCCACAGCCGCCTCCCAGTTACTATTTTTTAAAATGATCTTCATTACTTTTGATTCCTTCCAAAGATTTCAATCACTTGCACTATTTACTGATATAAACAGTGCGGCTTATGGACACAAGTAAAATAAATTACAGGAATCAGACCAGACTACTGGCTGCCAGCAAGATGCTAAGTAGAACCCATTGCAATCAAGAGACCAAGAAGAAATTCTTGCCTTTTGAGATCAAGGAGACCAAGAGGCCATTCGGCAAAAACAGAACGCAGCTGAACGGCTTGAATGGTGGGAAGCCAGGGACAGGGAAGTTTGCAAACCTGAGCAGGCTGCAGAAGACTGTGTTGGCTCCCTCCCAAGAGTTATTCTCCACTTTTATCTCTGCTCACAGAACCCTGATTTTATTCAGCTCTCTACCCTCAGGCAAAGTAATCCTATCATGCCCTGCCGTTGATGAATAAGAAACTGCATATGATACACTTCTGACCACAGAATGTTTGCTTGCTCTTAAAATGAGAAACACAGAAATAGCTGGCCTCTTTCTACCTCTGGACATGGTTGCCTGGGAGTGTGATTACTAAACTGTGGCAGCCATTTTGGTGCCTTGAGGGGAGCAGGACTGACAGGCCCAAGACACCAAAGCAGAGGGACAGAAGGAAGTTGGATGCTTTGTAACATGGAGATACATGGAGCTAATCAGCCTCAGAGACACTCTGCCTTGGGTGTTTCTGTACATAGAAGCATAGCTCTTCCTTCTTGTTTAAACCATTTTGAATACAGGTTTCTGTTACCAGTCACCCAAAGCATCCTAACTGGTTCATGAGATCATCCTCCTTTCCCTCCTAGTCAAAGCTCCAGGCCTTTCCTAGCTCCCAGACATTGCACTTCCACTCTTCCAGCCGTGTAAGGACAGACCAGACCCTTATATTTGAGGGCAGCTGGCAGTCACCACCATTGCCAAAATGTACTGTTGGTGCCTGAGATACCACCATTTTCAACCATTGTTCTCCTCCTGTGAGCCTCTTTAGATATGCAAATAGTCCTGGGATGGAGTAAGTCCCTGGGTAGGACAGAACTAATCCTATCTCTTTATTCTTCCAAGAAACTTAGGGCAGCGTTATGGGAGAAGCAGATGCCAAGACAGAATAAACATACTGGAATTTTTATTAAGGGAAATGCCTGGAGAGAAAATGGGGAGGGAGCGAGGGCTAGGAGATCAGTCAGACCGTGATGAAAGTCAGATCCCGAGGGCAAGAGAGAGGGAAGGAAGATCGGGTGGAAGCATCCTAGGCTGCTGTGCCGTCTAAATAATCTTGGGCAGGGCCATCTGCCAGCCTAAAGCTACTCACAGAGAGTCTCATGTCTGCCAGAAGCGGCCTGCCTCGGTATTCCTGCCATGACATTCCCATCAAGTGCGAGCAGCTGTGGGAAGTGCTGGGGCCCTTGGCCTGTTCCACCCTGAGGCGGGAGGTCTGCAAGGTACATCCTTGTGGCCCTCACATCCTTGTGGCCGTCACAGGCAGCTTGAAAAATGGGCTTCTGGGCATGGGGGAGGAGAGACCTGGGGGCCCAGCAGGGAGATTGAATGCTGTGCCCTGCTCCACCCAGGCATTCAGATAAACTCTTCAGGGAAGTCAGCTGAGCCCACCCAAGAGGGACTAGCTGTTGTCACTATCGTGGGAACCAGAGAAGGGGTTGGATCATGCAGCGTGGGCCAGGGGAGCACAAGAGAAGGCTGGACCCAAGATGCAGAGGGTGCCCCAAGCACCTGGATATTAGCATCTTCCTGGACTTTCACAGGCCATGCAGTTTGGGGCAGTCTGAGGCAACTTTACCTGGTTCCCACAGGCCAGGAAGGACCCCCCAGTTGACCTCCGAGTGCCCATCACCTTTATGGACTATTAGCTCGGCTGCTGCCTCAGAGACACAAGTGGCTTAGACAAGAGGGAAGTGGATTTCTCTCCGCATAACAGTGCAGGTGGATGTCTGGAACTGGGTCCCAGGTGCCTGCTACCTTGTTGCTCTGCTTTCCCTAAGGTGCTGCCTCAACAGCAGAATAAGACTGATGAGATGACACCTTGCCAGGCACTGTTCTAAGTATTTTACATATCATTTGATTCTCACAAACTTCCTAGGGGGTAATATTATCTCAATTTTACAGAAACCGAAGCCAAAGAGCGTAAATCACTGGTCCCACAATCTGCGCCCTTGACAACCATATCAGGCAGCATGATGGAAGGGGTGGGGACGGGGAGGAGTCCATGCCATTGTCTGTTCAAGGACATGAGATGGCAGGTCCACACAGCCCTTCTCTCCATAGCCCATGGGACAGAACTTAGTCTATGGGAGCCCTTGATTGCAAGGAAGGCTGAAAAATGCCATCTATCGCTGGGTAGGGCTATGCAATATACCCAGCTAAATTGCTGTGACTCTGCCTCCAACGACTTGCTCCATCTTTTTACCATGAATTATGCCCACCATCGTTCAAGACTCATTTCACCTGTACTGGGAAAACACTCCCATTCTCCACCCCTGGTTAGGTTAAATACCCCTCTCCATACTCCCATAAGTTCCTGGGATTCCTTCTATTTCCGTTACCATATGTTATTATGAGATCTTCCCTGGATACAAGAAGCCTACATTATGTTTGGCTCACAAAGTGATTTTAAAAACAAAATAAAATAAAAAATCACACAAAAATCCAAAGATATGGCTAAAAATCACAAAACACAGCAATACAAGGCAGTTCTTCATGCATAGTAACAGTCAACTGGGGCTCCCCAGTCTCTTCCCAGAGAACATGTGCCCTCTGTCTACACAGTCCTCCCCACTCCCTATTGCCTCACACCTGCCTGCTTCATTTAAGTCGGTCGCCTGTGTGGCCCCTGTAGAAATCAGTGATGGCAACTCCTGGTTAACATGTGTTTCTTCCCCACCAGGCTGTGGGTTTCTCTGGGCTTTATCTGGCTGTACCTTTCCCTTGGCAGGCAGTAGATTCTCAAAAAGGTTTATCGAGAGTGTGAATAAACCCATTTGAACATTCAGGACTAAATTGCATTGTTGCACAGGCTCACGTTCCACCCATACCCTCCCCAACCCTCACCTCCAAAGAAATCTATATTTAATTGTGTTTGCAAAATGGGAGCTTCCGAGCAACTTCTCACTGGAAAGCCTCTCTAAATGTCAGAAATGCGGCAGCTTGGCGGGCTCAAGCCTATTAATAGCTGGGTCGCCCCTGGGTAGTATTTCCTGGGCAGCGGCATTGTTCTTAGAGGTAGAGATGCATAAGTGACCTTGGAAGAAACCCTCCCCTCAGCCCACCGCACCCCCCCCCCGCCCACGCCCTTTCTCACTTCTCTTTTTCTGTCAAAACCCTCACTGTCTCTCTGACAGATGGTTATTTATTTATTTATTTTTGTCAGCTCTCATCAGAGCGGTAAGGATGGGAAATAAAGGCCGGTGCTCACGTGAAACAGCCTTACCAGGGTCCCCGGGGAGAATCCGGTGAGGCGAGCAGCGCCAGAGGTCACGGGCACCTTGGCCTTGAGGTGGCCTGTTTACCAAAGCGAAATGAAGATATCACTCAGCTGTCAGGGGAATGCTAATGGCTGGCGGGCTCCTGGGCCGAGAGCTGGGCCCAGAGGAACCCTTCCTTCCCAATTCTGCAGCACAATGGCCCAATGGCTTAGCAGCTCTGATAAGAGGTCAATAGGCAAATGTCAGCCTTCTGTTGAATGCTCCTCTTGGCCCAGCTTCAGGAGCTCCAAGCCTGCCTCTTTCTCCCCTTTTCTCATCCCTCCCCACCTCTATTCAGCTGGAGGAAGGCTGAGCATTTGTTTCAAAGCCCTCCGGGCCCACCCTTTCCCTCTCTCTGGCAGGGAAAGAAAGCCTTGTCCCAAAGTCTGAAAGCACATTGAAAACAGCCATTATTAGCCTCCAGTCATAGATGGGAAAAGTGGGATGTTGGCCACTGGGTCATTACTTAAGAGGATGGATGAGGCTGAATCCTGCAGCAGAAAAGATGGGAAACGGGTACCTGCCTTGTTTGGTGCCGCATGGTAGATAACACAGGTAGGCTGCCTCGATGGGCCTCATTAACAAGTCAGTACCTGAAACCGGAACCTCAGGATCGTAAGGTCCAAGATGAAATGGGCCTATTGGGTCTTGGTGCCTGCCACCCGGGAGAGCAGCCCTGCTTTGCTTTCCTTCTATTGTTTTTCCAACATGGGAGTTAATACTGGGCGTGATGAATGTCCCGACTTTCAGGGAGTCACAGTCCACCTCGAACAGATCTCACCAACAGAAGTGTTTCCCACACCCTCTCCTTCATGCAGCCCTCCCTGATTTCAGCTTGCTGTTTACTGGAGGTCTTGGTTCTCCTCCACCAGGCCTCTTATCCTCCTCTAGGCTAGACCAGGCTACTTGACGTGGTATTCTCAGGACAGCTTCCAAGAAGGCAAAGGCTGAAGTTGCAAGACATCTAGAAACCTTGCCTCGGAAATCTCATAAGGCCACTCCTGGCACATTCTATCAGCCGGAGCAAGTCACAAGACCAGCCCAGATTCAACAACTGGGAAAACAGACTCCATTCCTGCTGGGAGCAGCTGCAAAGTCACATTGCAAAGGGCCTGGATAGTGGGGATAGGAGGAATCTGTTACCGTAAATTGCAATCTACCATCCCAGTCTCTTGGAACCTCAGCATGCTTTGGTTCCTTTCGCTTCCCATAGCTGTGGAACAGTCCCTTCACTAAAATCTCTTCAGTGGGTCTTCTGAGAGAAGTTCTGTTTTCCCATCAGGATCCTCAGGGATATTCCGTATAATAGTGATGCAGTCTCCATTCACTATATAATTATTATTACCATTGTCATTTGTATGTTCCACTTATGAAACAATAGACATGTGAGCCTTGACTTGCTGGCTGTTTGATTTGTGGCATCACACTTAACTCCCTTGTCTATTTACACCTGTGGCATTACATATACAATCTGACCCTTCACAAATGAAGACGAGCTGTCTTGGCAGGAATAGCTTACACTTCCCAAGCATGTACCATGGTCCAGGCACCATGAGGAGCCTGTGTGTGTTCAGGGTCTGATTCATTGTTCACAACAGCCTGAGAAGGAGGCACCATCTCATCACCACTTCACAGCTGAGCAAGCCGGAGCACCGAGACGTTGATTAACTTGCCCAAAGTCACACAGCATTTGGGAGGACAATCATTAAAATCTTCCCAAAGAAATTTTTTCTGAGTTCTACAATCTCAGTGTTATTTTTTCAGCTTGTGAAAAGTCAGGGATTAGAGAGAATTTAGGAAGTTTGAATGGCATGCAGTAGCTCATGCAATCAAATAAAGCGTGACTTGTCTCTCATGTATCATGTGATCAATAATCTTTTGAAATGCTATGAAATAGGGAGGCATACCTATATAATATGTATTAAACTTCTCCTTGTTTGTGTTGATTTCTATAGAAAACCAGTTATCAGATGCTTGGTCTGGAATGTGTCCCTGAAAATCAAACGTGGATTTTATTATTTTGATTTGCCACTCAATTATACAATGCATACTATTGAGTGTGGCCTTTTTCGGTATTCTAAGGGTGCTCGCTTTGGCTGTTCTCACTAGCTTGTTATCGCAGGGCTGCTAATGCTCAAGAAATCAGACCCTTTCATGCAGGTGAGTTTCCAGGGCCTGGTTTACATACCATGCTTGGGAGAGCACTCCAAACCCCTATCCCTGGGGGAAGACGAGAATGGGGATTCTTGCTTAGTGGGTGCTGTTTGGGGGATGAAAAAGTTTGGGTAATGGATGGTGGTGATGGTATCACAACATTGTAAATATAATTAATGCCACTGAATTGTATGCTTAAAGATGTTTTAAACAATTTTAACCAACATGGCAATTTTAATGTCATATCTATCCATCTATCTATGTTAGTCAGGGTTCTCTAGGGAAATAGAACTGAAAGGAGATATCCATAAATAGTATGAGATTTTATAAAATTGTCTCACGCAACCATGGGGATGCACAAATCCAAATTCCATAGGGCAGGCCACAAGCTAGGGACTCAGATGAATGTTCTTGTTGAATTCCCCAGGAGATGCTGGCTGTCCGAATCAGAGATGGGAATTCTCTCTCTGAATGCTGAAATCGCTTCTCCTTTTAAGGCCTTCAACTGATTGGATGAGATGTTACTCATTGTTGATGGCAATCTCTTCAGTTGATTGTAGATGTAATCATAAATGCAATCAACTCACTGATGATTAAAGTCCATGAAATGCCCTTGTATTACAATTAGCCCAGTGCTTGCAGGCAATGGGGTACCATTACCTGGCCAAGTTGATGCGTTAGCCTAACCAGCACACTGTCTATCTATTAATCACCATAAAATAAAATTGCAGACACACACACAAAACTCCAACAATTTGGCTCTCCACTCAATGCCCAAAATAAATAAGCAAAAACCCTAGAAAGCACTCACTTGCGGAGGGGCACCCTGTCCATTTTCTGGAAGGTGGCTTCCATCATTTGACTGGCAGATGAAATAATTTCACTCTCTCACCTGGAGAGCTGCCATAGCTTCCTGACAGCCCTGCTTCCCACTTTATTTCTCCCTTCGATTCTCCCTATATAAAGTTGAATGATCTTAAAACACAAAACAGGTCACGTCTTTCCCCTGCCTACAAAACTACCACAAAATATTCCGGATCTCACCCAAACTCCTTGCGACAACAGCTCCTATGGCTTGGACTTCATCCTGTGCCATGTCCCCTTTGCTCACCATACTCTAGCCCTACTGGCTTCCTCACAGCTCCAAAGACATGCCAAGCTCACTCCCTGCTCAGCAGCTTTGTGCTTGCTGTTCCCTCTACCCAGTACGCTCTTCCCTAAGATTTCTGTATGGCTGGCTCCTTCTCATCAGGTCTCACGTTTAATGTCACCTCCTCAGGGAAGCCCTCCAGTCTTTCTCCTTCACATCCCTAAGTTTCCCTTTCATCACAGCATTTGCCATTACATAATATCTCTCTGCTTATTTGGTTGTATCCCTTCTTTCCCTCATGAGAAGAGAAACCCCATGAGAACAGCAGCATTGCCTTATCTCATTCCCTGCAGCTTCTCCTGGACCTCAAACAGTGTTGAACCTAGTAGGTGCTCAACTAATGAATGTTAAGTAAATAAAGTGGCTTGGTTTTCTGATGTTGTAGTGTTCTGTGATAGGCTGAAAAATGTCCCCAAAAAGTAATCCCTGTCCTAGGGAGCAGATATGACTTAAGTGGTTGAGTGCCCACCTCCCACATGGGAGGTTCCAGGTTCAGTTCCTGATGCCTCTTGGAAAAACAAAAACAAACAATAAGCAAAATGAACAAAAAAACTAACTCAGAGAAGCCGATGTGGCTCAGTGGTCGAGCACCAGCTTCCCACATACAATGTCCCGGGTTCATTTCCAGCCCCTGGTACCTACAAAAAAAATTTTTTTTAAAGTAATCTCTGTCTTAATCCCTGGTGAATGTTACTTAAATGGCAAAATTTAAGAAAGGGGGGGGCACATCTTTGCAAGTGTGAATAAGTTGAGGAACATGAGCTGGAGTGGGGGGGATTTTCCTGGATTACCTGAACATGTGTCTTTATCAGAGGAAGGCAGAGAAAGATTTGACACACACAGAGGGGAAGGCGATGTGAAAATGGAGCAGAGAGAGATTTGAAGGTGTTGGCCTTGAAGATTGGAGCAGTGAGGCCACAAGCCAAGGTATTCCGGCAGCCACCAGAAACTGCAAAAGGCCAGGAATCGATTTTCTGCTAGAGCACAGCCCTGCCGACATCTTGATTTCACCCCAGGGATACTGATCCTAGACTTCTGGCCTCCAGAACCGTGGGACAATCCCTTTCTGTTGTTTTCAGCCACACAGTTTGTGGTAATTGGTCACAGCAGCCACAGGAAACGTATCCACTTCCATTCTGCTACCCTTTGTGCTCAACGTCAGCTATTAGCCATGCCTTGTGTTTTGCTTCATTCTTTCAGGTCCACTTTGGGCAGAATGACTGAGAAGCTGTGGCTTTGAGAGCAATGTTGATAGATTAAAATGTAGATGAGATAGAATGTGGTCAGCACGAGTAGACAGGGCCTCCAGTCTGTGAGCACGCTGAGGGGAAGGATTGTGCTGAGATGGGATGGCTCTGGGGCAGGGTGGATCCATGGTTGGAGCTCAGTCTCAGGACCAGGCAGACCTGGTTCCAATCCCAGCTTGGCCAGCATGGTGGTTGGGAGCTCTATGGACCCCAGAAAAATATGTTCTTAAATCTAATCCAGTCCTGTGCATGTGAACCCATTGTAAGTATGAAATTTGATGAGGCTAATTCAGTTAAGGTGTGGCCCACTTCAATCACGATGAGTCTTAATCCTATTATTGGAGTCCTTTATAAGTGGAATGAAACTCAGACTGAGGGGAAGAGAGAAAGCCACAGAGGGAGCAGCCAGAAGCTGAACGCCAATGGAACCTGGAAGAGAAGGGAGAGGCCAGGCGAGGCCGCCATGTGCATTGCCATGTGACAGAGGAGCCCAGGACCAAGGATCGCCAGCAGCCAACCCCAGAACATCAGTCTTCAGGAATAAAGCATCACCTTAATGATGCCCGATGCCTTGATTTGGACTTTCTCTTAGTCTCAAAGCCAGAAGCTTTTAAAATTCCCATTGTTTTAGGCAACCCATTGAATGATATTTGCTTCAGCAGCCAGGGAAACTAAAACAGCCAGTCACTAGCTGGGTTATCTTGAGGAATTTCCTGTATCTTTCCAAGCTTCAGTCTTCTCATCTATAAAATGATGATGTAGTAGTAGCTTTTTCATAGGATTGCTCATTTATTCAGCACATTTTGAGCCCTTACTTTGTGCCAGTCATAGAACTTATTGCTATGGAATTTGAATGATGTATCAGATAGTCCAGATCCTGGCCCCAGAGCTCCCTTCTAGGTAATTCACACACAGAACTTAGCATGGGGCTGGAACCCAGTGAGGCCCCAGCAGCTGTCACCTGTACAGTCATAAGGGCCCAAGTGAACTCTCAAAGTGTCTGGCACACAGCAGCACTCAATTGTTTTAAATGAGTGATCAAATTCTCAAAACATCAATATAATATTTCCTTTCATTTATATATCATTTCATTCGATTTTCATACAATTCTCTAAAGTAGGTGAAGTAGAGATTATTATTATTATTGTCCCACAAAGACACTGCCAGAAAGAATACATCCCAGTGGGCACTCAATGAATGGAAGGTCCAGATCTTGTCTCTGGACCCAGAGTCTTACACATAAATGAAGGTGGCCAGAGATCACACACCAGAGACACAACTGAGGACGGGGCTGAGTTGGAAGTTTCATCATTCAAGGAATTTTTTGTTTGTTTGTTTGCTCATTGGTTGGTCTGAGTCTGAAGGCCTTTAAGCAAGGCAGGCCCTATCTCTTTGCCACAGTCCTTACTGCTCCCTATTACCTCACACCCAGCGAGATTGATTCATTTTCACCACCTGCCTGACTTTGAAGACATTTAACTTTGCAACCCCTGAGAACCCAGCACTATTGGGCCCAGAAGCTTCTCTAGTGCATCTGGGGTCAAACAGACTGAATGCACAGAGCTTCATTCCAGCTCCAGGCGGCTTCCCATCCAGAGTTCCAGTTACTGTGTCAGCCTGCTCCTTGAACAAGTGTTAGCATTTTGTTCTCAGCAGACTTCTGCAAATCAGATGTCAGCCCCGGGCCCCCCCGTGGCTCAGCCGGCAGCATGTGAAAAGGCTGGGTTGGAGAAATGAAAGTGTCTTTGGTCTGCAGAGAGATGACAATGCTCCAAGGAACTGGGCCACAGATGAAGGTTGAACATCAAGCCTGGGGTCCGACCTGCTCATTGGAAGCTGACACCCTCCTACATGATGCCAACTCCTGGCATTTCACGAACCATGCAATCTCCCAGCCTTTTGAAAGCCGTATCACCTTGCTGGTGGAATTACCACACAGATAGGGCTCTGAGAGGGAAGAGAGGGGGTGGAATTCGATTTCTCTTTGCAGAAACAAAGACAAAACACACACACTCGTCTTGTCCACCCTGGGAGAGCTGCAATAGGAGGGCTGTTTCGTGCCAGGCATGCAAAGCCCATGCGTGGGCTCTCCTGCTTGCTTCAGCAGTTCCTGGCAAACTGCAACGGAGCTCTCCAGCTTTGAAATCGAATTGTTTGCCTATGGCCGTGAATCCCATCTCCAAAGGCAAAAAAATAAAAGGTAGTGGTGAGGGACAATTCTTACGGAACCAGCTGAACTGGGAACATTTTAAGCTTTTGACATTATACCTTTGGGGGAGGCTGATTTTTTAAAAGCCAGTCTCAGAAGCTCAGGTTTAAAAGTGAAAGATCCATAAACGCAGCTTCTGTCAGTAATGAGAAAATGGAAATCACAAGCAAACAGCAGAAAACTCATTCCACTGGAATCTTAATGATCTCCAGAATAATTGTGCTGGTCTCTCAAATCAAGAGGTGGACAGTGGCAACCACAGATTTTCATACGCGGGTCAGATGGGTTCATGTTTTTTTAATTGGCCTCATTTCTAAGCCATGTGTTTGTCATGATGCCTTAATCCTGTCCCTGTACCCTGGGGGAAAAAAAAAAAAAGCTTTCTCTCTCCTTATCTCTCTCAAAATAAAATGTAGCCTTTCAATGGTGAAATTAGCCTTCCTCTCTTGCAAACAGATTTCTTATCATGTGACTGATCCACTGTGGGTGAACTTGCATAAGAGAGAAATTTCCTGAAGGAAAAAAAAAAAAAGGAGGGGAGGATCAAACTGCTTGCTGATCCTTGTTTTCCATATTATCATCTTCAGTCTCAGCGCCTGACGATGATGGAAAAGCAGCTGCCTTTATTTCAGGAGGATGCCTATCAATCTTTCAGATGGCAGTGGGATGTTCAGGACTGTCTAAGAAGCAGCCGGGTTTCCTTCCATTTGTTTTATTCTGTGAGGCTCCTGAGAAGGAACAAATTCTTTGAAAATTGTCAGGGTTCTCCAGGAAAAACTATACTCTCCGGTATAATCTTACAGCAGGTTAAAGTTCAACAAGGATTCAAGTATTAGAAAACCTGGAGGTCAATTAGCGCTCTTCACCTAGGATGTTTAAAACAAGGAATGAGATCTTAAAAGTACTGAAAAATAATCACGAGCCTTAGGATTTAAAAAAACTGTAATTTCTCAAGTGAGCTAAGAGGAGCAAAAGGTGACAGCAGCCATCAGTCAAATAAAGCACCAGCTCTTTGGCAGACATCGACATTACCTCACCATCTCAGGGTGGCCTCAGACTCATCTTGCAGTCCACTTCCCATCAACCCCAGGATCTGTTCTGGCCACAGGCTTTGTCCTACCCAGAGAGGGCAGGTGAAGCCAGCCCCAGGCCCAATATGAAGATCTGCCTTACCAGGGTTGTGGTGGTTGGCCATCAAGGAAATAGGTGGGGAATGGGCAGGAAGAAATGGGCTACCATTCTCCATTCATCCATTGATGTGATAAATGCTTGTTGTACACCTTCAGTGTACAAAACCAGCTCATGCTAGGTGTCAGGGAGACAAGAGTGAGCAAAGCAAGACCCCATTCCAGTTCTTTTGGAGCTTATAGGGACCATATAAACTCACAAAGGAATGTTAGCTTGCCACTTTGCTGAGTGCTGCCAGGGGGCACATGGGCACAACTGGGAGACAAGACCTTGTTGGGGGCAGGGACTGACTGGTGGCTGCCATTCATTATCTTTGAGTGCATTTTATATGGTTCTGGCTGTGGACTTTGCAAACATTCTCCATTTACTCCTCACACCAGCTGGATGAGGTGGCTGCTGTGATCATCTCAGGGGAGGACCCTTAGGCCCAGAGAGGGACAATCACTTGCCCAAGGCCACAGAGCTTATCATGTGGACGAGCCCAGACTCAAAGCCACGGGGACAAGTCCCCAGAGCCCAGGCCCCTGACCGCCCCAGAGTCACTGCCCTCCCAGGAGGGCTGGAAATAGGTAAGGTCAGTGTCCCCTCTGGTCTCCTCCCCTCTAGGGCAAGCACACATGCATGTACACACGTACACATCCGCGCAGACACACACGTGCTTCCTGCTCTCCTATTCTCAGAAGCCAGCCTGGCCCTCAGCCTGCTGCAAGCGTCACAAACGATATGTCCCTTCTGGTCCAGTGCGATGCAGGCTATGAGCAGAGTGAGGTGCAGAGCCCACCCAGGGATGCAGAGTGAATGGCGCAGAAGAAGGGGATTTGACCTGGGCGTTGGTGCCTGAGCAGACGTTTGGTCCAGAGAGCAGAGAGAACAGCTTTCCAAGCAGAGGAAACCACATGTGTAGAAAAAGCACAGGGCTGTGAGAAAGCAGAGGGCATTTGGGAACGGCAGATCACATCCCTGCGGGTGGCTCAAATGACCCCTCCTTCTCTCCACGGCGCCCCTCCACAGAGCCTGCATCCCTTCTAGGATTCCCCCAGTGCAGCCAAGGCCCCACCAGCCACCCAGGTGCACGCACCAGAAAGGCAGGCAGCATCCTGGGCACCTTCCCACTCACTTGTCCAAACTGTCACAAAATCCTAAATATAGCCCGAATCTGCCCACTTCTCCTCCCCATCATTGCAGCCGCCACCCTCACTCCAGCACCCACTATCTCCTCCTGGACTACTGTCAGCCTCCTAACAGTTCCCCCACACCCACCAGGGAGCACCCACCCCCTCCAATCTGTTCTCACACAGCACTCAGAGTGGTCTCTGCAGATCGGAGCCTGGGGCTCCCGGTGTAAAAACTCCTCTCTGGGGTTCAGCTCAAGCACGCCTCCCTGGCAACTCCCCTCAGAGCCCCTGTTTTATGCCCCACGACATCCTGTTCTTTTCCTCCAGATCACGCAGCAGAGTTTGCACTCACCACTGTGATTATTTGATTTGAGACTTGGAGCTAAAGGGGGGAAGAGACTGCTGCCCTCCCCTGCCACTCCGCCACCTCCCCCATCTCCCTCACCCCCTACCCCCACCCCCAACCCTGTCCTCAGACCCCAGCACACAGCAGACCTGCAGGAAACCTCTATTGAGTGGATGGGTGGATACTAAGTGCTTGGAGGTATGGCAGAGATGGAGCCTGTCAAAGAACGTGGGGCAGATTCTTGGAGGCTGTCAAACGCCTTACTGAATGAGGAGAAAAAGGGGCACAGAAGGAATGGCTTCTGGCAGTCCCTCTGAAGCCAGGTGGATATAGTGGCTGGCTTCTTCCCTGGAAAATGGCCAGCTGGTTTGGGGCTCGCTGCAGGGCCCCCTCTTTCCACCAGCAGGTTTGAATTGCTGTGAAATAAGCTGTGCAGAGGGAAGGTGTTTGAGAGGTGCAGACATCTAGCACTCAAAGCCTGCCGTTTGCAGCCAAGCACCCCTCAGGCCCTCCTGCAAGGAGGTCCAAGACTCAGAGGAGCCTCGGAAGCCAGCAAGGTAGCTGGCACTGCCCTCAGGCTGCAGTAGGCCCAGGGAGGTTACTAGGGAGGATACTGCTGAGTGGGGGCTGCCTCTTGGGAGAAGAGGTGGGTAGTAAAGAGAGCCATACACTGCTCACAGCATTTCTGCAGAGAAGGGATGGTTTTCCTGGCTCTGGGACCATCAGGCCACCCAGAGACCTCTGGCCATTGTGTTGATGCATCCTTCTTATCCTGATCATCTAGTCCAGCCAGAAACATACCATGGAAAACCTTCCTGACCAGCTACATCCATCCACTCATTCCCTCACACGGCAAAGAGACCCAGCACTGCTTCCTCATTCCAGGCATGGCATCAGACCCGGGAGGTACAAAGATGGACAGCACGGAGCTGGTCCCCTTCCTCAAGGAGCGTGCAGGTTGGTAGAACCCTAGGCACCTCACTGCTTAGCAACTCTCTATTTATTGACATCTTAGAGAATGTCGTGGAAAGAATGCAGGCTGTCCAACCAGACCTAGGTTTCAATGGAGGCTCCATTTCTTACTAGCAGTGGGTCTTGGCCAAGGTATCAGTTGGGTTCAACTGGGGAAGAGAACCATTGGGGGTTATGGAATAAGGGGGCTTATTTTTGGAATGACTCCCTACACAGGTGTGGAAGAAGGAAAGTGGGGTAAGGGGGTCCCAGGGGATACCAGCCAAGTCAACCTGGGAAGTCACGGAGGGGCTAGAGAGGAGAATATAGGGAACCACTGCCCCCATGGGTTTGTCTCCAAGTGTCTTGGATGAAAGAGAGCTGGATGCAGAGCAGAAGAGAGCAAAGACCCATAGGTATCCATGGACACCTCTACGTCTTACCGTCACCTCACCCAATGAGGAAAGTCTTCAGAGGACTTTGGCTGCTTCTTCACGTCCACCTTCCAGAGTCTTACTTATATGCCTTTGGGGCTAGCTCAGACCTACAACCAGACAGGGAAGGGGATTCTGGGGGACGTATTTACAGCCCAATCACATCAACACACCATGGTCAAGGACTGGACCACTCTGAACCTCTGTTTCCTCATCAGTGAAATAGGAATGTTAATGCTTAGCATAGGATCCAATGTATAATGGCCACTCAATTGTTATCTATTAACCTTTGCTAGTATCTTTGCTTCTATGTAATCTTTTGGCCCTTAAAGGCAATGCCTTTAAGAGTTTCCATCCCCAAAGCCCATGGCAGTAGCCTCTGAGGGCAACCATGACTCAACTTAAATCTCCAGTTTTAAACAACATGAGGTCATGCCCCACAGGAGAGGGCTAAAAATGTCTGTCTGTTGTGCTCTGGCCTTTTGCAAAACCAGGTCTCTGGTGGGTGGGCACATTTGGAAATTATTCCTATGTCCCACCCAGCCTGTTTCTGGGGTAAACATTAGTGTGGGAATTAGGTGAGTAGCATGAGGTTCTAACCTTTCAGACTCAGCAGTTTGCAGAGTATGCCTCCTCTTCCTTGGGGAACCCTGTCTCGACAGCTCCTAGCTACGATTTGCCTCCCCCAAGATTAAACCTAAAATGAAAGCCTTGCCAGGAAGCAACAGCCATTCTGTGATTTGCGACGGCCTCTTTCTTGAAGGACTGCAAAGCTGGCCCTTTAAGGCAGATGGGCTGTCTCCTGGGGTGGGAAGGGAGGGAGCCAAGATGAGGAAGGGACTTCTCTGCTGCTTGGGAGAGGAAGAGGAAGCAGTTGTGATACCATGGCAACAGAGACACTCCAAAATGGATTTGTTTAATTTGAATGTTAATATTCAGGGAAGCAGAAGGATGACTTTCTGGAAGGCTGGCTCAGAGGAGAACTGGGCTGAATGGGTTGAGGTCTGATGGAGAGACCCACTCCTCAGAGATGGGGAAAAAGAGGCCCAGAGGTGAAAGGACAAGGCCAAAGTCACCTAGTTTGTAACAGCAGCTCCTTCAGCAAACAGATAGATGGTTCCTTGGTTCATTCAGGCAACAAATATTTATTGGGTGCCTTCTATGTACCAGGAGCTAAGCTCAAGGGACAGTGTGGAAGGCTCAGTTGGTGTAATGGTCAATTTGCAACCTGAACATTCATTCTAGTAATAACAGCAAACATTTATCCAACTCTTACCCTATGCAAAGCCTAGTGCAAGCACCTGTGGGGCACCTTCTCCTTAATCCCTCCCAAAAGCCAAGGAGCAGACCCTCTTCTCCTTCAGTTATGTCAGTGTGGAAACTGAGGTTCAGGGAGGTTAAGGCACTTGCCAATGTCACACAAAGCATCTGCCCATCTCAGAGGCTGCGAGATGCCGCCACCTCTCTGCCTTATCACTGCCCACAAAACTGACTAAGTGAGCCAGGGAGAGCCCATCCCCCTAAACCCACAGGGAGTTGAATCCCTGGGGTATCCAGGAGAGGGGAAGTTGGAAAGAGTGCTGGAAACTGGGGCCCCGGGGCAGCACGCCTGGCTCTTGCCAAGAGGCAATGATCATTTATGAAGTGGCTATGGAGTCTGGCCAACCCTGACCAGTCCCGATGTCATGTCATTCTCCTGCTTTTAACAGCCAGAAGGACACATGAGGCGCTGCTGAGTGGTTGCCTGTGGGAAGAAGAGCATGGCACCTGGGAATCGGGGGCAGGCAGGAGACTTTTCAATGATTAACACCAACGTTATTATCTTAAAATAGCTGCGGAGTGGAAAATCCGCACAATAATTAGAATAGCTGGGTCTACATCTGCTAACTGTACACGAAGTTTGGCCTCTCTGAGCCTCAGCCAGCCACTCCTGCAGCGTTGCTGGGTTGTAGTAAATGGTGAAGGAGTTAAAGAGGTAGAGCATGGGTGTCGCTGTAAAAAGCCATGCAAGCAGCAGCATGAGACAGAGAAGCAAGGGGAGGCTTTGGTTGTTCTGGAAAAGCACAGAATAACACAGAGAAACAGTCTGTGAGCTTGAGGCAGCCCTAGGCAAGGAGGGAAATGAGAACAGCAGGCCACGGGCCTCTCCCAATGCCCTCCGTGGCTGCCTTAGGCCTGGCTGGGCCTCTCTGGGAAGTCATTCAGTAGGATGCTTTCTGCTCTCCTTGCCTCCATGTGGGATGGTGCCATGGGGCCACCTGTGGATAGAGAGGCCCCACCCTTCCATCCGGCGCCTGCCTGGGAAGCCAAGCTCCTGGTATGATTGAGAGCGGGTTCATCTATCCGTGGCAGACCACGGCTGCAAAAGAGGAGCTGCCTGGCTCTCCATCCAAAGCTTATCCAGCTGGTCTCTCCCGGGATGCAGAGCCTGACCAGAGCCTTAGAGAAGCAAAGCCAGTTGGGAGTGAAAGATGGGCCAAGAGTCCCAGGAGAATTGCCTTAACTACAGGAAAAAAAGAGTGGGGCATTTTGTGACCCCTTCTGAAGCTTATGGGTGAAAAAAATAATTTGTCCTGTCAGAACAAAAGCATGTGGGTATGTTTCCCTTGTAGAGCCCCAAAGTGGGATGGTTCTTTTGAAGAAAGGTCAAAAAGCTGAGATACTGTGGGCTGGCTCTGGTATGCAAACATTTCCTCCCAAACTCAGACAACAATGGAGGATTTGAATACCTAGTGCTCTTGAAAAATGGAACATCTGGTAGCATTGGGCCCACTTACACACCTGGTTGCAAGTGGCATGACCTTCATAGTGGCTGCCTCTTTTAGATGGGGCAACTGCTCTCCTGTTTGCCACAGTCCCCACCATTCCCTATTGCTGACCACTTGGCAGCCTAGCCCTCATTTAGGCTGCCAGCCTAGCTCCTGCCTCAGGCCCTCATCTCTAGCTACCATGCTAAAACCCTTAAAAAAGAGTCAACAACAAATCCAGTGCCTAGCTTTGAAACACATTTATGTGAATTTGCCAAACAGTTTGCCTCCCTGTTACTGTTATCCATCATAAAACTGCTGGCAAAATTAGTTTCCTTGAGCATGTCCTGGCTATAAGTCTGATACTCTACTGTTTAAGGTCTGTGTGATTTGAAGAGCATTATCTAATGTCTCTGAGCCTGTTTCCATAGGATTGATATGAGGATGAAGTTTTATTATTGTTATTATTATTTATTGTTTTTCATGATTTCGTAGCTTGACTGGGTGGTTCTTTAGCTTCACATGGAGCCAGCTGAGGCCCTGGGATGGCTGGAAGGTCCAAAAGTTTCTAGGCCCCCTCTGGGCTGGGGCTTTCAGGAAGTTACCTCGGTCCCCCTCCCTCTAGCTTCTCCGCGTGGCAGCTTGTGCTTTGTCCCAACATGGCAGTGAGGGGTATTCCAAGAAGCAAAGACAGAAGCTATAGCTCTCTTAAGGCTCAGCCTCAGACGTTACCCAACATTACCTCCATCTCCTTCCATTGGGTGTGAGGGACAGCTCCAAGGATTTTCCCTCCAAGGGAAAGTCAAACGGACTTCGCCTTTTGATGTGGAAACAAGGTCTCCTTATGAAAAAGCATGTGTGGTAGGGGATATTTTTACAGCCTCTTCGGAAACACAATTTTCCACAAATGGACTTCCACAATGCCTAATACACAGGAGACCCTCAACGATGTGAGTTTCATTCATTCATTCCACACACAGTTATCAAGCACCTTTTGTGTGCCAGGTCTTAAATTGGGCACTGGGAAGATGGAGTTAGTTCCAGCCATCATGGATCTCACAGTTCTGGGTGGGAAATAGGCAAGCAAACCTGTAATTACAGCACCACAAGGTAAATGTTTTGCTAGAGGAATGCACTGGATTGACAACGGGACCCACGCTGGGCCAATGGAAATCAGGCTGGGAGATTTGCTGGCTCTATTGGGAAAGAAAGGTTCTTTTTCACGGGGCTGCTGGACCGGAAACAGGATGCAGGGAGCTGCTGGAAGCAGTCTTGCCATCCCAGGATCTCTGCCAGCCCCCATCTTCCCACATACAGGGAGGGCTAGCCAGAAGAGGCCAGAGCCTCAAGATGAATGTGAGACCCCTGATAACATCTTTGGGACTCCCGAATCCAACTGTGCCTTTGGACTCTTTGAGTCCATGTGCTGAGAAAGCTTCCATTTTTCACTGAAGTAATTTGGGTTGGGGTTTCCCTCCCTTTTTACTAAAAAGCCTCCTCACAAACACCCTGTTCTTGAGGTGCTTGCAGTCTAATGGAGGGAACCAGCATGTAAGCAAATAATTATGGCTCACAGTTATTTTGGGGATAAGGCAGAGAGGTGCATGGGAGAGAGGGACTGGGTTCATTTTATTGGAGGCAGGTAAAGAAGTTCTAGAAAGCTTTCCCACCCACACACCTACACAGGGCTGGTCACATTATAAATGCCCAATAGGTGTCAGTTGAAGGAAGGGAGACCCCCTTTCCTAATATCCTAAATATGGGATTAGGGAGAATCCCATAATCCCATTTTATTATTATATATAATCATAATATATATGATTATATATAATATACATATTATATTATATATAATCATATATAATATATTATATATATTATATATTATATAGAGGGAGAATCTCCTTAGTTCAAGCCGAGTCTTTTAATAGACCTCCAAAGGTTAATGGGCCTGACAGATCCTTGACATTCATTGGATTTTACAAGCTAGTGGATCTGACTCAGAGAGCTGATCAGATGTTCCAAATCGATGGCCCTGTTGGGGTGCTGTCTCCGCACAGAGCTGTGATGAGGTGACCTTGGAAGGCTGCGTCAGAGAGGAACAGAGAAAGAATCGCAGGGCCTGCAAAACTGATCAAGAACTGGGCAATGCCCTCGGGGTCCCTCCCAGCTGGGAAATGTTTTGCATCTTGATTCTGGAATTGCCCATTGCTTCCACCCAACCCTGCCCAAAGGATTACAAACATTACTCTCCTTTTTAAAAATACCTTCATTTAGGTGGATGAGAATTGTGGTTAATAGTACAAATGCAAGAGTGTCCTTCTGTGCACTAGAACAGATGCATGTCACTATTGCAGGGTTGTGGGAATGTGGAGAAGCATGAGAAAAATACACTTAACGTAACCTATGGACAATAGTTAACTGCAATACTGTAATATTCTTGAATCAGTGCCAAAGATGTACTGTGTTAATGATAATGGGGTATGGGAAAAAATATGCCAAATGTACACTATGCACCATAGTCAGTGGTACTAGTCTGATGATATTATCTCAATCTGTAACAAATATTCCACAATGGTGTGGTGTGTTGGTGAAGGGTTGTTGCATGGGAATTCTATACACGTACATGATTGTTTTCTAAGTTCACAACTTCAGTAATAAAAATATATTTAAAAAATCCCTTCATTCATTCAACAAACATTTGTGGGAAACCTCCGTTATGATATTGCTTAACAAATGAACATGCTCTGGGACGCTGCTCTGAGCCAGACACCAATCCAGGTACAGGGGACTCAGAGAAGACTGTGACAGGCCTGTTGTCCTCTGGCAGTTTGGAGTCCTGTGGGGAGACTTCAGAGACCCAACTCCTGTTAACACTCTGGGACGGGGATGGCAGAACAGCTGTGGCTCAAATGGTTGGGTATCTGTCTCCCATATGGAGGGACCTGGGTTCGATCCCCGGGACCTCCTGGTAAAATTTTAAAAAATACAGAAGGCGCGCGGGCCGCCAGCCCCTGCATGCGGGTGCACCACAAGGCCCCGTGTGTGGGTGTGCTTCACGCAGCAAGATGATGATGTAACAGGAGAGTGACACAAGGGAAAGCCAAGACGAGACACGCCGAAAAACTAGGAACTAAGGTGGTACAGGTGGCAGAACGCCTCTCTCCCACATTGGAGTTTCCCAGGATCAAATCCCAGTGAGGACAGGAGGAAAAGGATGAGAAGAAAGGGCAGGAAACAGACACAGAGAATTGCCTAGTGAATGGACCAAAAACAGCAGAAATGGGGGAGTTAAAAATGGATAAAAAGTAAATAAATAAATAAATCTTTAAATTAAAAAAAGCATAGAAGCAGCAGAGAGAAAGGCCAGCTGGTTCTCTCTGGGGGACTTCAGGAAGCCTCCCCAAGTAGAGGGCATTTTGGTTGGGTTCCATAAACCAAATAGGAGCTGAACGGGCAGGGAAATGTCATCCAGGTAAGGAACAGGGTCTACAGCCCAAACAAAGGTGCATAGATGCTATCATTGGGAGATTCAGAGTAAAGTAACAATGCATGCTTCATTTTTCACTCATCAGCTTGGCAAAAAGAAAAACTTCAGGCTGGGGAGAATGGGAAAAAAGATATTCTCATTCACTGCTGGTGGACTACAGATCTTTTTGGAAATTAGTTTGGCAATACCTGTTCAAATTTATAAACATTTCCTGAACAATAACAAATATGTAATACTAATATAGGGTGTTAATAATTGGGTGGGCTGGAGGAAAAATACACTAAATGTAAGATATGTCATGAGATATCCTAGGTGAGACCTTAAGAGGCCTTGCCACTTTTTTGCCTTCTTGGTACGTTGCCCTGAGGCCACCATGTAAGGAAGCTGGTATGGCCCACGGAAGGAGAAAAGTAGCCAAGTTGTAGAATGGAGATATGTACCGTCTTGCCTAATGTTTCTCTGCCAACATCACATTATGATTGTCCACTGGAAATAATTCCTCTCTTCTCTATATTCATTTGTTTGTATATTTTTATGATATGTACCACTTTCTAGCTAGCTTTATTTGTGTGCATTGTTATATTATGTGATTAGACTGTAAAGGTGCTTGAGAGGAAAAATGTGTCCTACATAACAGAGTGTCTTCAAAGTGCCTTGTTCCGAATAGGTGGCCAATAAAGATTTGTTAGATGAGAAAAAGGAAAAATCTCACTCTGATGGCAGCTGAGCAGAGGTGAGATTTGGGCAGACCCAGCCTCCAACTATTCTCTCACATAGCTGGACATCCAGAGGAAGAGTAGAGACAGTTCTGGAGATCACATCCAGACTCAAAATGTCCCAAAGGAAAGGAGAAATGGTTTCTTTCTGTGTCCTTTTGGAATAAGGAAACCTTTCCAAGAAGTCCCCATCAGACTGCCCTTCATGTCTCATTGGCCAGATTTGGGTCCCCTGCCCAAAACTCAAGCCATCACTGGTAAGTGAAAGAGGACTATCATGACTGGCCACCAATGTAAGGATCAATAGGTGGTCCCGTTGTGTATTTGCAGTTCTAGAACTCACCATATGATTTTGACACCACCCATTCAAACAGAGGAGTCCACTGCTCACACAGGTGGATGTCATGGCCAGGTCAAATTGCTATAAAAGCTTCAGAAGTCTTCCTCTCCATTTCTGTGCTTATCTCATCGTGTGCCAATAGCAAATAGTTTGTAGAACAGCACTGGCTTAGACAGCTCAGGATCTCCTCCTGGAACTGTGGATGGGCTCAACTTTCCCTGATCCGTGGGGAGGAGGGGTGAAGGGATATATTGGCAAGGCACAAAAGCAGAAAGCAAGTTAAGTATGCAACCCATGGTGTTCATTTAACAATATTCCCCCAGTTGCTGCTGCTGGGTATGGCCAGCTGAAAACAGGTCACATAGCACACCCTGAGCACAACTCCATATGCTGAGGTGGTGCCCTTGCTGTGTGCCTTCTCCTTCTCTGGGGGAGAATCAGATAAGAATTGCCATTTCCAAGGGGTATCCAAGACTAGAAGCAATGAGGGTGGCACAGGTGGATTAGGAGGGAAGAGAAATTTGCTTGACCTGCATCAGTTAGCATAGGCTAGGTAATGCTGCAACAACAAACAACTCCAAGTCTCAGTGGCATACAACAACAATAATTAATTTCTCACTCATGCTACCTGCCCTTTATGGCTCTGCTACACATCTGCCTTACTCAGGGACCCAGGACAACAGAGCGGCCTTTCTGGAGCATTGCTGATTTTGTGGTGGAGACAAAAGTAAGAATATAGGGAACCACGAGATGTCTCCAGAATAGCACGCTTTGCTTCTCTCACATTGCATTAGCCATAACAAGTCATATGGCCAAGCCTGAAGTTAATGGAGGCAGTACAATCTTCCCCCGGGAGGAACAATATTTTTGAACTTTAATATAATCTCCCTCATGGCCCCAACTGTTAGGCGCCTGAGTGCCACTCCACAGAGAATGGTTCTCTCCTCACACTGTCTAGATTGGTAAGTCTTTCCTGGACTCCACTGATGTCTACATGTGACTCTCTTCACAGAATGCCCCGAGGTAATTTTTCCCAGCTAAATAAATACAGAGGAGAGGAATGGAAGAAGAGGTGCAGTGTACCCATTATATGCTAGACACTCTGCTAGGTTCTTTGCACACATTTGAAAAAATTCTTGAAACGACACTCTGAAGGCAGCCGTAGCCATCCTCATTTCACAGCGGGTGAATCACTTGCCCTAACTCTTAAAGCTGGTGAAGATAATGCTAATAATGATGACGTGTATTATTATCAGTATTACTATAATGCTACCTTTTATCAAGAGTTGCTCTGTGGCCGTATTTTGCTTGGATTATCTCACTGATGTTATTTCACAACAATCCTATGGCATGAAGACTGTCATCTTACTCATGAAGCAGCTGAGGCTTAGAAAGGTAAAGAAAACCGCCCAACTTGCAAAAAGGAAGCAGAGCGGAAAGCAACCTCCAGCTCTGCCAAAGTCCAAGGCCCATGCATTGACCCCCAGAGCTCATCACCTCTCAAGGACAAAAGAACCTCCCCCAGGGCCTCAGAGACTTCCCCAGACCATCTATAGGAAGTCTCCCCTGCAAGAAAGAGAAGAGAGGAAAGGGAATTCCTGGTGGGGGAACAGCAAAGCAAGGACAGGCCGAGGGCCATTTACATCCCAGCTCAGACCAGGGAAGACACAGGTGTTGGCTGAGACCCCTCCGTGTCTTCTCTGATGTGTTATTTTTACTTCCTAATCTGTTGCTACAGGATTTCCCAGCTGTGTCGAACACATGTTGTTTTTCCTCCCTTTTTTTTGGAAATGGCACCCTGAACTCTCTTTGGGGAACAACTGCTCCCACTTTGGTCCACGTGGTTTGTGTGGCCTTCTCGGGGCCAGATTCTTTATTCTGTCCGGAGTCACTTGTGGTTGCTCACAGTTGTATAAGCATCAGGTGTCGATACCACACGCACCGCCCTGATGTGAGGTATTGAAATGGTATTCATGCTCTTGCGTCCCCAGAACACATTGTAAACATGTTGACCGCAAATAGAATGTAAACAAATTGAGAAAACATATTTTTATAATAAGAGATCAACAGATGTTTGTGCGAAGAAATGATACAGACTGGCGTGATGCCCGCCGGGTGGGCGCTTCCTATAGCCTAGTGCAGGGGCCGCTTCGGTGAGTGTCAAGTTGAGGCAGATCAAACCCGGGTCACTGTGACTCTCTGCTTCCTCACTGTGCTGTAAAGAGGCTCCTTGCCGTCCTCACTCCGTGACCAGCGCCTCCTGCTGTCGGCTTGGCTCCTGCTCTGAATGCATCTGGCCTGGCCCAGGAGCCCGCTCGTGAAAGGCATCTACCTGCAGACTCTCAGGCCAATAGGCTTTAGAGATTCTGGTGTCCTCCACCTTTATATGTGCTGTGTGCCCCGACCTGGTTATTGTGCATGGGTCATATTAGCAGCTGGTGACAAAGCAAGAAAATAAACTGCCTTGAGCATTCAAACTAAAGTTGTGTGGGATCTGCTTTCCGGTGCTAAATTTACATTGTATTTTGATTTGCTTTACAACAACTACATTTACGGGACACCTGGGGGAAGGGGAGAGTGGGATTTATATATACATATATTTAAAAGATGCTTAGATTACATAACTGTTACACAAAAAATATAGGGATTCCCATATGCCCCACTCCCCACACCTCTCACACCCTCCCACATAAACAACATCCTTCATTAGTGTGGCACATTCATTGCAATTGATACATGCATCCTGGGACTTTGCCATTAAGCATGGACCATAGTTCACATTGTAGTCTACAGGGAGAGTTGGATTTATTCAGGGACTAATAGCCCCCCTCTCCTGATACCATGGTATGCAGAGGTCAGGCATTACCAGGGAGGAGGGAGGCAAATCTGTCTGGATGCTGTAGTAGCCATTGTTCATTTCTTTGGGCTGGCCATTTTGGGGGAATTTCCCCACCTCTTGAGTATGCCTGGTGAGCAGAGGCCACTTCCCACTAAAAAAAAGCTGAAATTTACTTCCAGCCTCCTTTGTAGCTAGGGAGCAGGATCTAGACCTTTCCAGTGAGACACAATCTCTCAAGATGTTGACTTGGATGCTAGTGACTCAGAGAGGTAGTAGCTGCATGGAATCCACCCTGGCAAAATTGTGGCCGTGGGCTGAATCAGCCTTCCAGGGGCAATTTCAGCCCCAGGGTCTGGGGTCCAACCTTGACAATATTGATGGAGCTGGTGGCAGAGTCCATACCCAGTGGAGGGACAGCTGTATCTTCACGGGGCCAGCTTCAATGCGTGGTTTGGAAATTGTTCCTGACTATGCTGCCACCTCCAAGCCTGGGTTCTGGCCCCCAAAGACCTTGGGAGCCACCCAGTAAATAACCTTTAAGAACCTCTTTCCTGCTTCAACTAGTCAGGTTTGGTTTCCATCCCTTGTACCTGTGAATTCTGACTGAGGACAGAGACAGCAGAGCCAGCCATGAGCAAAAGGATCAGAGAATTAAAGAAGTTTAACAGAGCTCACTTGACCGGCCTTTGCATGCAGACCTGAACTCTAGAGACTGATTAAGAACTTGAGTTTCTTGCACAAACCTATGGAAGGGAAGAATGGAGCCAGGAGATACTGAACATTCTGCCAACCTCGGCAACTTGGGGCTTCAATGAACATGTTACAAAGACACGTGACCTCCTTTTGCATAAGACTGGGGAGAAGGTTATACCCGTTACACTTCAATGCTTTAATAAATGCATCTTCAGAGGAGAAATCCAGGAGCTTGTGAAAAGTGGAAGGAGGCGGAGGATGTGAATATTTGGGACAATGGAGTCTCCCCTGACACTAAGAAAATAAAAGGTGATCCCCTGTTCCATGCCCTGCTCCTGGGGCTAAGTGGTTATCTCAACCATAAACTGGACATCGGGGTTAAACTGGACACAGGCCCTTCAGGAAGAGGAGAGCTGGGTGATCCTGGGGTTCAAGGACCCCCCAGTGCCCCCTGGCCACAGCCCCTTCTCTGCCGGCACAAACCACAAAGTCAGGTTTCCATAAAGCCTGGGGCTTTAAACACGCAGGGTAGGATGAATTCCAGACATTCTGAGCAGCCACGTGGGTGAGCACACCCAGTGTTACAGAGAGCAAAGCTCTCTGAAGGCTCTCCCGGAATTCGACTTATTCACCCGTAGGTCGTTCTGAGATTTGCAGTGGAGAATTGGGGTCTTAATTCAGAGAAACCAGGCACAGGCATTTAAAATGCCAATAAACAAAAGCTCGAGAGGAGGGCAGCCACGCCACGCAGAGGTCCCCCGGCTCCGAAGTCACCAACTGCTGCCGACTTCTGGACGCCAAGCCCTCCTCCAAAGCTGAGGTCAGGGGGCCCTGGCTAGAAGCATTAGGTTGTGTTTTTGTTTTGTCATTCAAATGTTCTAAAATGGATTGTAGAGATGGTGGCACAACTCCATGAATAAACTAACAGCCATTGGCTTGTACACTTTCCAAGGGTGAAGTGTAGGGGATGTGAATTATTTCTCAATACAGCCATCACCACATTATCTAAAATGAGCATGGAGTTTGGAGAGTAGGGCCTGGGGTCTGAATCCCAGCTCTGCCACGGGCTGCCTGTGGCACTCAGAGCTGGTTCCTTAACCTGGCTGAGCTTTTCAAGCTATAAAATGACCAAATGTCGGGAAATGGATGTAGCTAAGCGGTTGAGTGCCTGCTTCCCATGTATGAGGTTTTGGGTTCAATCCCTGGTACCTCCTTAAAAAAAAGAGAGAGAGACCACATGTGACCAAATCCTATTTATGCCATGGAATCAAGACAGAGGGGACATGAGACCCTATCCATGGCATTGCCTGACCCTACAACACACTCAGTGGGCCTCGTCATGCCCATTATGTACTAGGTGTTGGGAATGATGCAGAGGTGAGTTGGACTTGGCTCCTGCCTTCAAGGGGGCAGCAGTTTAGGGGGTAGAGAGGCAGTGGCAATATAGTGTCGTGGGTGCTGATTTAGGGAAGCAAAGGAGGCAGTGAGACTATGGAGGAGAAAAGAGAACAGCTGGCCCTGCCAGAATGTGGTAGTGAGGAGGGGAGGAGGGCTCATGGGGGGCAGATGTCACTTTGAGAGACCTCCCCTGACCACCCATCACTGTCCACTCATTCACCCTTCTTTGTCTCCTCCATGGCACATGGCCATGTTCTTGCATCTTAACTTGGGCACTTCCCTAAAAACTGTGTCCCTCCAGCCTAGACTGGCAGCTCCACAGGAAGAGGGACCTTGTCTGGCTTGGTTGCTGCTGGGTCCCCAGTGGCCAGAACAGGATCCTGCAGGGACTAGACACTCGATAAGCCTTTGCTGAATGAAAGGAAGCATCAAGATGAGGCTTGGAGGACACGTAGGAGTTTGCCAAGTGAAGAAGCCAGAAAGGGCTTTCCAGGCTGAGAGAGAGCTCAGCCGCCCAAGGGGATTGGTGGCACAAATCGCAGGAGATGGAGATGGAGACCCAGGTAGGCGCAGCCCCAAGATGAAACACGGCTCTCTGTCTAACCACTATAGAGTTCCCCTCTCTGTTGGCTCCAGTCTATAAACTCCCCCCCCACACTCCCATCACGGTGGGTGCACTGAGTGCAGCCGGTACGTTTCTATAGTAACCATCACCATGGCACCAGAGGACTTGATCCAACTTCCTGCTTTACCGAGGCCCTGAGCCCACATCCCCCTCCCCCAGCATCCATTCCCCCACAACGTAGAAAGGAGACTTGACTGGTCATTAGCACGAGGGGCCATGGCTGGGGCCCTGCAAGGAAAGCTGTGGCCAGGCTCTGGGCACAGGCCATAGGATTAAAAATTCAGATTTGTCACAACAGATGCACCTGCCAAAGGTGGATGCAGACTGGGCAAGCCGGTGTCATCGGCCAGCGATTTCAATTTGCATCACTTTGACCAGATAAGGGAGGGGCTGTTGGTTTGAATTTGCAGCAAGCACTGGAGTAGACAGGGCCTCCTGTGTAATTGAGAACACTTTGGTTGCAAGAGTCAGAAACCCAACTAGCTAGCTTAAGCCCAAGGGAGTGGGATTAGGGTTGTCAGCTTCAGAAAATAAAAATACAGCATGTCCAATTAAAATTTAATTTCAGATAAACAATTAAGAATTTTTTTTGTACGGGTGTGTTCCAAATACTGCACAGGGCATACTTATACTGTAAAAAGCATTTGCTGTTTATCTGAAATTCAATTTTAGCTGAGCATCCTGGATTTTATCTGGCAACTCTAGTAGGTGGGGTGGATACTTATGGACTCACGATTCTGCAAAGTTTCAGCAAGCTGAATCCAGAAGCTCAAGTGACAGCACGAGGTCTCCCTCCCTCCCTCCCTCCCTCCCTCCCTCCCTCCCTCTCTCTCTGTCTCTCTCTTCCCAATACTGTCATCTCTGGGCTTTGCTTTCTGCAGCATCAGGGGGGCTCACTCCTTTTGAGGACAAGAATAGCCATCAGTACTCCAGCTCCTTAGAGCTGCTTCTATCTAAGACCCTTTCCCTCCACCTCTCCCTTCCACCACCACCACCCTTACCCATCCTGAACCAGGTACTTGCCTCTGTGATGATCCTTGTCTACCAGCCACAGTTAGCTGTTTGTTAGCCCCTGTGGACTTTGATATCCTCTGGAGCACAGCAGTTCTCCTGTTTCCTATCTCTGCATAGTCCCTGCCCCTGCCCACTCCCCTCATCTCTCACCCAAGCCTGTACCACCTGCCTCACCCCACCCCCACCCCCAGCAGGCCAGAGTCCTTGTCCTCTTTGCTTCTCCCTCTTCCTGGGCCCACCCTCTCACTTGGCTGCCTACTTCTCACCCTTCAGGACTCAGTTTCCATGGCAGCTCTTCAGGTGCCTCTGACCTGAATGTCCGAAGTTGGTCTCCACGTCTGATGCATTTCAGCTCCAGGTTTCCTTCGTTTCCTAATCTGTGGGGTTGGAGCCAGGATGTTTGAATAAAGGGAATCCTGGAGACAGCAGCCTCATCTAAAGGGAATGGCCACAACTGTGGTTCCTGGCTGTCAGGTGAGAAAACGGGCCCAGGATTGCCAATGCTTCAAACTTTTCCAAAGAGCTAGCAACCTGGGTATTTGGGGGAATCTCTTCAGTTTGAGCTGTGGCCTCCAGTTTGTAACCCTTGAACTAGATGGGGTCTGAGGCTTCTACCAGCCATGGATTTAGGGTGGGGTTTCTCAAAGCTAGTTCTCAAAGATGAGCCACCTGCAGTGGAATACCTGAGGGAGCTATTTAAAATGCAGATTATCTGGCCATATCCAGAATATCTGGAGTCAGCACCCAGGAATCTGCATTTTTGCAGATACCCTCAGATGATACTGATGTTCATTAAAATATGGGAACTACAAACTCTGGATTTTCCATTCTAATAGGTTCTTGTCTATCCTTTGCACAGGAACAGCCTCCCCTTTGTCATTTTCTCCCCATGCCATCCCTCTCCCACCCACTGTGACCTCAGAGCAAAGCAGGCAAAGTAACTGGGCCTTCCTGGGGAAGGAGCACCTGCCGCTTTCCCATCAATGGCCAGCTCTTTCCAGATGACCTGAGAGGCAGGGATTTCCATCCCCACTTCACAGATGAAGAACCCAAATTTCTGCGAGGAGAAGCAGCTTGTCCAAAGTCACAAAGCCATCAATGGAGGAGCTGGCGTTCAAATCTCAGTCTATGTGACCTCAGAGTCCCATGGGAACTCTTCACCAGCCAATCACTCCCCATAGAGAAACAGAAAAAAGATAATTGTCATGTTGGGAGAAGACTGTTGGTTCAGAGCTCCTCTGGGGATGGGTGACCATGGCTCAGTATCCAGAAACAGCAGAGGGAGGAGAGAAAGTGAATTTGATGAGAACCATGGCTCCTGGGGCAGGACAAGACCCACTGGGGACTTCAGCTCCGAGGGACATCCAAGAACATCCGTTAGGAGCCCGTTAAGCCAGAAGTGGGGGCACTGCCTAGCCCCCACGCACCCCCCTTCACCCCCACATCGAGTTTAGCTTGAGTTAAGCGTTATAATCACAGAGTCTTAAATAGCAGAAGTCTCATGAAACTGGCAGCCAGGGGGTCCCACAGCACTTGGCTGCAATTTCCATCTCTCTGGCTACTTTTAGATGGATCCATGCACCTGCGTATCATCCGGACATGTTTTAGTGAGATTCAGAGTGAGCACTTATTGAGTGCCTACTGTCTGCTCTGCACTGTGTAGGCACCAATAACTGGAATTTGGCGTGCACTGCCCTAGTAGAGCAGAAAAGGCTTACGGCCCCCAAGGTGCTGCGGGAATAGAGCAGGGAGAGACAGGACTTCCACCAGGGAGGAATCAGGGAATTCTTGTGAAGAAGGTGGTCCCGGAGCTGAAATATAGGTAAGGTGGATCTGAACCATGGAGACATGAGCAGGAAAGGGCATCCTCTGCGGCATAAGCCCTGCAAGCAAAGGAATGGAGGCAGGGTCCAGCCCTGCCAGCTCTGCCTCCCTAACACTTCCTGTCTGTTCCTTTGAGCCCAGCGCTCTCCAAATTCCCATCCAGTCATTTCACACAAACTCCTCGGGACTTTTGCCCCATCCGTGTCCAGCCTGCACTCTTATTTATTTCACATTTTGCCTGAAATCAACGCACCAATTTTTATTTCATAAAATGTACTTTAAGATAACTCTCTCACAGCAATAATTAGACAATCTGTTTCGCTTGCCAGAAAAGTAAGAACAATAAAAGCAAAATAATGCTGCTGAAATCTGGCCAGGTCCTGTTGCCCGGGAAGATGCTGAGTCTGCAGCCTGCTGTCTTGGTTAATAAGGGACATAGCCAGCGTGTAGAGATGTGTTTGGGATGCCCCACCACCAACCTGAGACTGTCTCCTAGATAGGATCAGAAGGATTGAGAAAGGACTGAATCAAGAGAAATACTTTCTTTAATGCTTTGCTGGCTGCCCTCTAAGGAAACCCTGGATACTGGTGTCCCCCACACTTTGGAAAACTCTGCCCCAGCCACCACCTAAGGCCCCCAGCCACCACCTAAGTCCTCCAGCCACATGTGTGCATCCACTGTTGGTTCGTAACTGTGCTTGTTGTAGACCATTGGCTCCGTGGCTGTATCCAGGGGCTGCCATGCTGGTGGACGCTTTACAGAATTGTAACAACCACCACCATAAGAGCTGACACTTTCATAGTTCTTACAAATTTCCAGGCCCTGTTCTAAGCATTTACATATTATAAATTATTTAATCCTCACAAAAATATCTATGAGGACAATACCATTATTATTCCTATTTTACAGATGCAAAAACGGAGGCACAGAGAGGTTAAATACTTGCCCTAGAGCAATTCTTTTTATCTATCTCATTTGTTCATTCATTCTTTCATCCAAACATCCAGTCCACAGATATGCATTGAGTACCTTCTGTGCTTCCTTTTATTTCGTTTGAAACATTACTTATTCCATTTTAGAATGAAATCCGGAAATGCCTCGCTATACACAACCACAATCACCAGCTCCCTGCATGCTTTCACTTGCTTCTCTCCGCTCCCTGCATCCTCAGATAACTTCCAGTTGCCTTCTGTGGTACTTGCCCCAGTGTACCACCCGCGTCACCAGGTCAAGACTCAGTACTTATCCCTCTGGCTTCCAGGCACGTTGGCTGCTGCTGGCTCTCGTTGAGTCCTTCTCTGGGAACTGAAGTCGACTGATGCCAACAGCCTCATCCTAGGTTCTGGACCCCTCCTCAGCAACTAGGGACTGATCATTGTGCATTGTGGGAGAACAAAATTGGGATCCCTTGCCTCAATTCAAGACAACTCTGCAGAGCCATCCCAGCTTGCCTGGGATGGGCTGAGGCTTCTGTCGTGACTGCATCACAGCCCAACTTCTCCCTCTGCCCAGCCCCATTCCCCTTACTCCCTGCCGGGTGTGGTTCTTGAGCCCACTCCCCAATAAACCATCTGACTCTAGGTCTGTTTCCTGGGAAACAAAACCTAAGATACCTTACAAATTCATTGCCGCCATTCAGGGTACAACCCACTCAGTCTCCCCAGTGGCCCCTTCCCAACTCGAGCAAAGGGAGCCTGGGGGTATCTATTGGACCTTCACAATATGACTGGTAGAACAAAAGCCCAGGGTCACCTCAACCTCAACAAGCTCAGAAAGCTTTGGAGGTTGTTGGGTTTCTTTATTTATATGTTTTACTACATTTGCTAATTAGTTGTTTTTTTCCCAGGCCCCATTAATGTTTCCTCAAGTGTATCATGGCTTTGGCTCTAATGACTGGCAACCACTCAGCCCAGTGAGGAAGATGGAGTTCTCTTTCAGGGCGCCAGCCGGTGGGGATGGGTGAGGGAAGGAGAGGAGAGATTGTATTACAGGATGTCAGGGAAGGGTCACTGCTCCCCCCACGTCTTTCTGCCTTTGAGCTGAAAGAGTGAAATCAGCATTTCCTCTCATTCTGGAGGCATCTTCCCCCAGCCAGGCAGTGGAAAGCCCGAGTGGTAAGTGATCCACCTTTGCTCTATTCCTAAATGGCACATTTTTAAAAATAACCTTCGTCTGCCCCAGGCTTGACCTCTAACATGTCTTGAACTTAATTGCAAATTACTGTCTCTGCAATTCCCTCTGCTTTCCAATCTGGCCTCAACCCAGCGATAAAGGCAGAAGACAAATATAAGAAGAACGTGCAGTCTGCAGAAGAAGTTGGGGATGTGGCAGTAAGGGCTCTTGGATAAGTGTATGAAGCATAAACCAGGAAGTCCAAGGTCACCATGCCCAGCCCCCACTTATTGCCACAGGAGAGGAGGATCAGGACACCAGGCACTGGATTTCAGAGAAAGGGAAATAAGCAACATAGACATCGGGACCAGGCTACCCAAAGGTCCAGATACTGCACCTATTTCTTGAGAGGCCAGGCCCTGAGCTAGGCCAGCGGCTCTCAAACATGTTGGCCTCAGGACCTTTTACACTCTTAAAAATTATTGCAGACCCCAAAGAACTTTTGCTTCTATGTACACTACTAAAGATTAAAACTGAAGAATTAGACAAATATTTATTCAGTCATTTAAAAATAGCAATACTAAATCCGTTACATGTTAATACATAACAAATCTTTATGAACTATATTTTACAGAATAAAGGCATTTAATGAGAAAAGTGGCATTGTTTTACATATTTACAAATCTCTTTAATGTCAGGCTTAAAAGAAGCCAGCTGGATTCTCAGATCTGCTTCTGCATTCACTCTGTTGTAGGATCTTGTTTGGTTAAAGTGTATAAAGAAAATCTAGTTTCACACAGATATGTAGTTGGAAAAAGGAGAAGTTTTCAGAGAATTATGGAGATTCTTCTTTGATACTACACCAAAACTTGACAAGAGGTTAAGGCCTGTCTCAGTGTAGGATCTGAAACCATCTTAATGAACTTTTTCTACTCTGTCACATTAAAATCCATTGGAGAGTCTTTCACCTAGAACAAATCTTTTACCCAGGCATGATTTAATAGCACCATTCATTGTTCATTAGGAAACTATTGCTTTACTGACTCAAGCACATCTTTCAAATATTGATACATTTCTTTATGCAATATCAAAAAATCATGTTCCTCAATATTGACACTGATCTCATTAGAAAACTTTAAAGGCAAGACATCAAGCTCACAATTTTCACTTAGCTTGAATTTTATCATTGGCAACAAATACTGTAAGTTGTTTTCTTTGAACTGACAGGCTCACATTATTCATTCTTGAGAAACTATCTGACAAATATCCAAATCTGAATAACCAAGTGTATTAGTCAGTTTTCTCCAGAGAAACAGAACTGACAGGATGTAAATATCAAGAGATTAAATATAGGAATTTGTTCATACAACCATTGGGGTTGAAAAGTCCAAACTCTGTGGGCACACCACAAGTTGGAAACTTGATGAAGATGAATTTGAATTTCCCAGGAAAAGCCACAAGTTAAAAACTCCAATTAAGGAGATGGTACATTCCCCAGGAGGAGCCATAAGTTGGAACTCCTTTGAGGGTGAAGCTGAATTCCCCAGGAGAAGCTGGTGGGCTGGAGTAGAGAGAGAAAGTCTTCTCTCTGACTTCTGAAATCCTTTGTTATGGCTCAAAGTCCTCCAATTGATTGGAAGAGTCGTCTCTCTGCTGAAGGCTATCTCCCTCATTGATTGTAGATGTAATCAGCAGTAGGTTCCAGCAACTGACTAATGATTTAAATCCATCTATGAAATATCCTCACAGCAACAGTCAGGCCAATGCTTGAGTTTTAGTTTCCTAGACTGCTTAAAGCAAATACAATGAAATGATTCGGCTTGAACAATGGGAATCTATTAGCTTACAGTTTTGAGGCCAAGAAAATGTCCAAATCAAGGCATCATCAAAGCTATGCTTTCTTCCTGAAGACTGGCTGTTGGCCATTCTGGGTTCCTCTGCCACATGGCAAGGCACATGGCGGTGTCTGCTACCTTCTCTTTTGGGTTTTATTTCTACTTATTGTTTCCATGGCTTTCTCTGTCTCTCTCTGTATTCATTTCATTTATAAAGGACTCCAGTAATAAGATTAAATCCCATCCTGAATGAGGTGGGTCACACTTTAACAGAAGTAGCCTCATCAAAAGTAGTTCCTACTTTTGTAGGTTCACACCTACAGGAATGGAATAGATTTAAGAACATGTTTTTCTGGGGTACATAGAGCTTCAAACCACCAGGGCTTCCTTGACCAAACAACTGGATGCCATAACCCAGCCGAGACTTGACACATAAAATTAACCATCACACCATAGTTTGTCAGTTGTTCTTCCAAGTGAAAATGGTGTTCCATGAAAAAAAGCAGCCAATTCAGCTGGCAACTCAAACAACTGCACATATGCTTTTCCTTGATATTACCTTCAATCATTGTACTTCAGTAGATGCAGGAGAAGTGCTTTATACGTACTTCCCATCTCTTCACACAGATTAAAAAGATACGTAGTCAAGGATCAAGGTTTAATAACATTAATAATAATTTTTACTACTTCATCAAGAACATTCTTAAGTGAAATAGGCATGTGTTTTAATGCAAGTACATTGTGCTGATGAATGCAGTGACTTTTGTACCCTTCTATGCCACTCCCTTGATTTGTACTAAGCTGCCAACAGTTTTCCTCACCACCAGTGCAAATGTTAACACAATGAAAGAGGCAAATAGCATCCTAGAATTATTATGAAAGTATTTTGCCCTGATGGACCCTGTTATGGATTGAATCATGTCCCCCACAAAGAAATGTTCAAGTCCCAATCCCCAGTCCTGGGGATGTGAACTCGTTTGAAAATAGGGTCTTCAAAGATCCTACTAGTTAAGCTGAGGCCAAACTGAATCAGGGTGGGCCTCAATCCAATATGACTGGAGTCCTTATAAGCAGAGGAAATTTGGACAGGGGAGACAGGGAGAGAGATGGCCATGTGACAGAGGCAGAGACTGAGTTTTGGATTGCTGGTGAGCCATCACCAGATACTACAGATTTCAGAGAAAGCATGATCCTGACAGTGACAACTTGATTTTGGCCTCCTGGCCTCCAAATCGGTGAGAAAATAAATCCCTGTTGTGTAAACCAACCAGTCTGTGGTACTTTGTTACAGCAGCCCTGGCAAACTAAGACAGACCCCTGGAAAGTGTCTGGAGGACCCGAAGGTGTCTACAGACTGTTACCGATGGCTCTGGGTTCTGGGCTTCTAGGTTCTTGGCTTATGTCAGATAAAAGAATTTAAAGACACACATAGGGCAGGCAAGGGAGTAAAGAGTTTATTGAGAAACAAGAAAACAAGAAAAGTACACAGTCCAAGGCATGGACCACAAGCCTACTGCACGGTGAGTTGCACAGGTGGGGTCCCAGTCTGTTTGCTGTTCTGATTGGTTGCTTCACCTGTCATTTCTCAGGGGGCCAATGGTGAGGACTTTTGAAGATATCTGGGGCTTTCCCTCTCATTCCAAATGAGATCCTTGTGGCCAGGATCTTGCGGTGTCTTTCTGGCAGCCTTCTTCTCAGGAGGTTTCCAGGTGGGGTCTCATGGCCATGTGGTCTGTCGGCCATGTTGTTTGTCAGCCATGTTGTCTGCCGGGGCAGGCGCCTTCCCCCTTTCACTATTCTAACCTGCCTCAAGACCACACTTTGAAAACTGCTAAGCTAGGGGGATGTAGTAGTTTCTGTGCCTCCAGAAACTTCCAGTCTGGCCAAGAAGATAAACTATAAACAGACACAATGACCATATGATGTGATGAGGGCCAGGAAGGAGGGATGGCAGAGAGAGTGATTCCCTTTTCACCAGGGAAATTGTCAAAGGTTTCAAAGTATAGGAAACTTTTGAAATGGGTTTTGAGGATTGAGCAGGAGTTCATGCAGAAGGAGAAGATGAATCTTTATATTCCCAGGTTCAAAAGGACAAGTCCTAGGAAGGCAAGGCTTTTAGAAATAGTTCATAGTTTTGATAAATAATAACATCGGCCACTGTCATCAAGCACCTACTGTATGCCTCACAGTTTATATTCATTAACCTATTTAATCTTCTCCCAAAATCTATGAAATGGGTGTAATTGTTCTCTTTGTTCAGAGAGATTGGGTAACTTCCTCAAGGACACAGACCAAATATATGGAGAAAATCAAGATTTAAACTAGAGCTGCCTGACTCCAAAGACCACTTTCGTTCTCTGTTTCCTTCTTGAAGCCAAGAGGAAAAGCAGTGTACTGGGTCACCGTGGGTGCCTTGCTCCAAACTTCTTTTGATCCCTACTGTTGACCAAATAAAATCCAGCCCCTGCACCTGGCATTCAAGGCTCCCCAATCCAACTCCACCTTCCCTTCTATGACTTCCCAATCTAGCCACAACAGAATTTTTTCCTTGTATCCAGACTTGCGTCTCTGCCTTCGCTTGTGCAGTGACCCCCACCTTCATTCCCTTCTCCCTTTCTCTATCCATCTTGAGCCACTGTTGGAATCTCACCAACCTTTGCCAGCTCAGACACGCCCTCCTTTCTAATGCTCTCCCCACCATGACTTTTCTCTTCTCTGTGCCTCTTGTTTTTGTTGCTTTCATGAATCAAGTCTGTCTACTCCTCCAGCTGGTGATAAACTCATCCACTTCCCAAACCCAATGACTTTGTCACTAGACCATGGGCTGTTTGACGACTGGAAACACATTGATCTGAGACTATTACCTCTTGGTCTCTGCTCTTGGAGCCTCAGTTTTCCCCTCTATAAAATGGGGATATACTAGCAATATCTACCTTATAAGGCAATGGTAAGGATTAAATGCATTAGTGTAGGTCAAGTACTTAGAAAACTGCCCGGCACATAGTAAGCGCTCAATCAGTATTAGTGGCTTTTGTTGTTGTTATTCTCATGACTATTATTATAGTTAGGAAATAAATACCATGGGGTGGGGGGTTATGGTGAGCCTCTTCCTGCGCCATATCAATCTCACGGTCCACCTTCTCATACCAAAGACAAGGTCTGTCAACACCATGCATTTTAAGGCTAGAAGCATAAAAGTAAGTCCAGATACTTATTTCTCTGCTTTCCCTGCACTCAGTTCTATTCCTGGGGGCTTGTTCCAGTTGGGGGCCCCCTGCTCTGTTCCTCGTGCTGCCAAACTTCCATGGACCTGAGAAATCTGAAAATAACTCATCAGTCCTTACAGTCGAGTCCCAGGGAAGGCTCAGGGGACTTGGAGCCCTGATTAAAAATGTAGTAGCATCAGCATTGCATCAGCTGCGTCTCCTTCCTTGTTCGATTCTACATAACCACCCTTTGTGGGTTCCTTGAATGAGGAGGCCCATTCAACCCCACTGGGCACCTGAAAACAGAAAGATAATCCGTGCATTAAACTTTTATCTAGGCTGCTGTCACACTAATAAGCAGGCAAGGAACGCTCTCCTCTCCCCGGGCTCTGACCTGCCTGAAGCAGGCTGACCGGTTGCTGTCAATTTGCTGGGCTTGTTTTTAAGGTTAGTGAACAAAGCGCCCCCAGAATGCCAGCTGTCCTGGGTTTGGTTACTCTGGTTTTGATACATGATGAGTTCTTGGCATCATGTGAAATCTGAGGGGGACAGGATGTTGTGTGTGAGCTCCAGAGGGCAACTCGGGAAAATCAGACATGAAAAGACTCACAGCCCGCCTTTCCAAACACACTTCCGGCCTGCAGATACCTTTCTTAGGGATGACGAACTCTGAGTGAAGACTTGGTAGTGCTCGATCATTTCCAACTTTTTTCATCCTCTCTCCAAGGTTGGTACAAAATGTTTGCCTGATGCCACCGAGTGGGTCCAATTTCTGGGGCCTTGGTCAGCCGTGGTCATGATGGTGGGTGATGTTAGCACCTTCTCCACCAGGGGGGACTCTGAATATAACATCTTTGCTTTACAGATGAGGAAACGGTAGACGATAAATCACTCATCTAAAATACACGTCCCCTGGAATGAGGAATCAAGTCCAGTGTGATCAGATACCATCGTGTAAGTGATTTCACTCTTCTGCTCCCATCCCCCAGCCCCACTGCAGCCCGTTTTCTTTGCCATCAGGCTTAGCTGAAATGAACTAGGGAAAAGTTGGAACTAATATTTCCTGGAGACCTCTGCTCTGTGCCAGACCTTTTCCCCGTGCATTATTTTCATTCATCCTGAAAACAGCCCGGTGAGGTAGGGGTTATCGTCTCCATCTCCTAGGAGAGGATATGGAAGCTCGGGTTGCTGATTGACTTGGCCAAATCCACAAAGGCTTAAGCAGAACTCCTTGAGTGAGGAGTGGGAGGAGGGGGGAGGAGGACATGCAGAGGAGAGGGGAGATGAGGAAGAAGAGGACGAGGAGTGGGAGGAAGGGAGAAGGAGGAGGGGGTAAGAGGAGATGCAGGGGCGGGGAGATGAGAAAGAAGAAAAGCAAGAGAAAGGAAGAGGAGAGGGGGAGGGGGGAGAAGATGCAGAGGAGGAGGAGTGGGAGGACAGAGAAGGGGATAAGTGGGAAAGAAGAGAAGAAGAAAGGAAGGAGCTGGAGGGGAGGAAGATTTTGCTCTGGAGTAGGACAGAGAGCTTAAAACTGAAATGGGTACAGAATCAGACTGGTGATAGAAATAACGCTCTTTCCTCAAGCATGAATTCTGTATTCCCTACTCTAAGAAGAGATTTTTCTGCCACGCAAACTGCCTTTTCTGTGACTGCTTTCCCAAGACGTAGGTATAATTGACTTCACCAAGTGTGAAAGCCTAACATTCTAGCTGTAAAATTAACTACATTCAGAACTCTGTCAGGTTAATCTCAACAGAAATCTGGCTGCAAGGTCAAATAGTGAAGCAAAACAAAATAGACAACCCAGGAATATGCAGCATAGCTGTAAGGGAGCCTCCAGTGTGGGGGTGGGAATGCTTGCCTTCCAGTTAACAGTTAACATCGGGGACACTCATCCCTGGACCCCCCAGTGCACCCCAGGACCTTGACTCAGGAGATATTTCACAAACCCATCACCTGTTCAAATGTTTGTGTGACAAACAGTCAGCAAATCATTAAACCTCATTAATGATTAGCATCAGGCTTCACCAGCTAATCTCAATACTAGCCGCATTTCAGACTTTCAATACAACCCGTTTTTCATATTTATATATTTGGACATGCATTATTAATAATGAAACTCATATATGACACAGACATTCTGGGTTTTTGTAAGTCTCCTTCAAGATGGTGTTTGGGGACTATGACGTTATCTGAGCCATTTAGACCTGTACTTTTGGGTCAGGATTGGCCAAAATGTGGAATGGTAACATATGCTGCATATTTTGTTCTTGTCTCTCTTCTCACATATCCTGGCTCAGAATTATGCATTTGTGGGTTAATTTGTCTTATGTCTGTTCGCCTCTCCTAAAAATACTGCTGTCCTTGAGGACCAGAATCAGGCCTGTTTTGTTCACCCAATAGTTCATCATCTGTAGTATATAACCTAGCATAAAAAGAGTGCATGGCACGTAATAGGTGTTCGATAGACATCTACTGAATGAATAGGCTGGACTAAATACCTCTTCACTTCTTAGTTCCCTTTCTATGGAAGAGTTCCAGGCTCTTATTACAGAGGCCCCTTTGGCTGCCTGACCCCAAGTAGGCAGCCCTTTGTGAACTGGCTGGACTTGGTGGCCCAGATTCAGCCCTCAGGGTGGCTACAGGGCCTCTGCTTGCCCAGCTTGGACCAGGGGAGGTTTGGTCATAGTGGCTGAGCTCAGGCTGAGGCCCTGGTGGAGGGGGCCACCGTGGAACTCATGCCTCATCAAAGGCCAGCACGAGAAGGGCTTCTCAGATTCCGCCAGGGTCTTGGCAGCCAGCACCAGCCTGTGCCCCACACACTGAGGCCAGTAGGAGAGGAGAGCCTGGACTCCAGCAGAGAAGCACATTCCCCACCCAGGGATGAGCCCGAGGTGCAGGGGGGTGAGGGGAGACACACCCCTTTGAAAAGGTGGGGCATATGCAATAACGCTGATGCCTGGTGCCCTAAAGTTACATCACTATCCTGAAAGTCCTGCCCTTTTCATGCAAGTTAGAGCAGGTGCTGAGCACAGGGGGACAGGAATCTGAGAGGGCACTCCATACTCCAAGCACATGGTCTGCACTCAAGACCCAGGTCCCAATCCTCGGGACCAAATTCCTGCCTTTCTCACTCCCTACCCCGTGGAGTGACTTCTCTAGGGTGACCTCTCTGCTGAGTCTCCAGAGCCCTTAGAATGCAACCCAAACTCCTGTAAGGACCTTGGACCTCATCTCCAGCCCCTCTCTTCTTCCTCCACCCTCTCCAGCCACACTGACCCCCAGCTGTTCCTCAGTCGGCCCAGGCTTGTTTCCAACCCCAAACCTTTTCACTGACAGGCTCCTCCCCTGGGACCCACTCCCTGCAGATCTGAGCATGCCCAGTTCCTTCTTGTTATGTAGGCCTCAGTTCAAATGTCACCTCCTCAGAGAAGCCCTCCTTGACCACCCCCTCATCTGTACCCAAAATGATTTTGATCTTGGTGTTGCTTGCTTGTTTTGTTTTTACATCTGCCTCTTTCCAGTATGTTGTAAGTTCCAAGAGCTGGGACTGCACCACCTCTTACTCACTCTTAAAGCCCTAGCACAGGGCCACACATAGAAGATACTCAATAAATACATGCATGATTGAATGAATGAATGAGCAAAAGAATGAATGGGTGAGTGAATGTATGTCCTCAGCTGAACAGCGAGGGCCTATTCAATACCAGAGGACTGGCCAGCAACGAGACGGAATTCCAAGATGCAGGGGATGGTGAGGTCTTAGCTGTTGGAAAGCATCTCCCTGCCATGTCAGGATGGGTTTCTGGTCCAGGACAGGCTTGTTGAGTCTTTGTTTTTATGGAGCACTGATGATATGGCAAGCATTTTACATGCAATCCACCAACTATGCTCTGAGTGGTCCCATTTTACAGCCCAGGAAACAGACTCTGCCAGAGACATTGAGCAACTTGCTCAAGGTCTCCCTACTAAGAAGTCATGGAGCTAGGATTCCAGCATCATCTTGCTCAAATGTGTTGCTCTCCTCCTTCCCCTGCAAATCATGAGGTAGGCGTGGAAGAATCCGGGGAGGGTAAAGGCAGGAAAAACAGCTCTCTGAACGCAGTTGTTGCTCTTTCGTCATCCAACAAGCAGTAACCCGCCCCTGGCCCTGCGTGGGTCCCAAGGCCAAGGATGCAGAGAGTGACAAGGCCTTGCCCCATCCCACTGCAGCTCAGGGACACAGATGTCACATGTCACAATGAGCCATGCCACAGTGGCCTTCCAGAAAATGTTTTCTTAATTAAGGGTAATTAAAATACCTCTGGTTTTGAACACTTCTTAAAAATCCTTGGGGGTTGGGGAAAGGTGGAATTACTATAACATTGAATTCTGGGGAGACACTTGAAGTGGGAGAAGAGGGGAGGCTTGGCCACACAGCAAGTTGGCGAGGTGAGCGGGCTTCCCAGGGCTTGCCCCACTTTGGAGCTATTTCCTCCCTCAAATTCCGACTCTCTAGTCTTCCAGTCCTCAGCTCTGGACCCAGGCTGAGGCTGGGAGGGCACGGTGTGTTAAACGTGCCCCACTCAGCATTTTGGATCAGGTTTTAGAGTAAAAGGCTCTGCTGAGACACTGTCATTTTTCAATTTGAAGCCCTAAGTCCCATCATTTTTCCTTTATTCTTTTCTTTTTCTCATTCATTCATTCATCTCTGGTACACTGCATATTGTTTCCTCTCCCCTCTGCAAATCCCATTGTCATTCCGGTAGCATTTCAGCCCACTGCAGGCCTAGCAGAGGCTTCCTCTTCCAGATTTCTCTGCTGAATCGCTGGCAAGGACAAAGCCTCGGGAGCAAGATTCGGTAACTAGCTTTTTAATTCCATGGCTGGAGGTTGTCAGGGCAGTGCAGTGAAAATTGCCAACGATTCGGAGAGCAGCCCATGAATCTGGGGCAGAGCCGGCAAGAACAAGGGAGCACTTTAGCTGGGGGTGGGGTGTTGGCAGCCGCTAGGATGAGAAAGTTTTCCTTCCCAATTTCTTTGATTCGGATCCCATGTTAATTTAAAAAGATCGATTCAGCAATTTTTCTCCCTTCCTCAATAAAGTGTTTTAGACAGCTGAGAAAGAAAGGCCAGAGGGTACCTCTAGGGATTCCTTCTCCAAGAGGAATGAGGGACAGTGAGTTGGACATAGATGGCTATGAAATGGGGGTCACTAATTTGAGGGAAGTCATACTATTTGCAAATATTTTTTTTTTCCTTTTGCAAATTTGGAGGATAGCTAACTCTCCTTACAGATTAAAGAAAATGATTAGAGCTTAAGATCTATATTCCAGCCCCAAGCTTAGCCACTGACTTGTGTGGCTAGGAATTATTGACTTTCCCTCTCTGAACCCATTTCCCCTTTGCAGATTGAGAGGGTTGAATAAAATGATCCTTCATATCCCCTCCCACCTCTGCTTCACTGCTTTTCCCAAGCCCACTAGGAATTTCATTATTTCAAGCCTGGGGTCTCTGGTCTTTTGAAGAGAATCTCAGGTGCATCTCAATCAAGAGGGTTATCTGTCACCTCCAAGGAAGTGAGTGATCGAATTGGGATTAGGAGGGGTCTCTAGATATTTGACAGCTTCCCTTTTTCCCTGTCACACCAACCAAGATTCCCCAGCTGGATGCCTTCATTTACATTTACACACTTCTCACTTATAATAATAATGCAGTAAACAAGCACTGGGATTTTGTTTTATGGTTCCTCCGACTCTCTCAAATACATTCTCTCATTTAGTCCTCAAAACCACCCTGTAATTAAGGACCTATTCGCCTCATTTTACAGATGAGGAAAGTGAGGTTCACATGCCCAAAGGTTGACCAGTCAGACCAGAACACATCATTTTGTGGGCTAAGATACACAAGGGCTATTCCTAGAGAGATAAGCTTGTGAAGGGGAAAGGTAGTCAGGCATATGTTGCTAGTTCCCTCTCCCCCATTCTTGTCTCTGTTACATCCTCACATTGCCCTCTAATTGGTTATATCTGCCCAAGGCTCTTGGTCACAAGCAACACAAATGGCCTCTGGATTATTTACACTAAAAGGGAATTGATTGAAAGGGTAACTCACAGAATAGACATGAAGCCTCAAACACCAGGCTTAGGAAATTTGTAGGAAAAAAGGGAGATTGCACAGCCAGAATCACAGACAAAAATCCTGCTATAGAACCAGCCTGGCAAGGACATTGATGCAGCTTCTACAAGCACAGAGCATCTGATACCATCTCCGCTGACCTTGATCATGTGCCTGCAACTGGGATGTAAGGGAGGCTGGGAAAGTGGGTATCTCTCAACAAGTCTCAGAGGACAGGGTTTGAGATGCCAAGCAACCAAAATAATAGCAGGTGGGCAAGTGTCAGTAAAGTCAGGCAAGGTAAGGCTGCTGTAACAAAAATTCCTAATTCTGAGTGGCTAAAAAACAACACAGGTTTATTTCTTGTTCGGTCTACATGTCCTCAAAGGCCAGCTGGGTGCTCTCCTCCGTCATCCTCATAACAGACCTGAGGCTGATGGAGCATCCACCTGTTCAAATATTACCCATTAAAGCCATAGCAGAGGGAAAGAGAAATCCAGAGTAGCAAGTTCTCATTTCCAGTTGTAGCTCATTGGCCAGAACCAGTCATAGAACTCTGTCCTAAGGGCCAGCAAGTGCAATTCTGCCTTGGGTCTAGGAGGCAGAAAGCTGGGAAGAGCTACTGATTAGCATTAATGACGACAACAGTCCACTACCTGGAGCCCTTTCAACCAAAGCCCACCTAGTGAAGGAAGAGAAGAAAAAGGCTCTGAAATGCGGTCAGGAGACTTGAGTTTCACTTTTGGTTGAGTCACTGAGATCTGTACATTCCCCCAGCAGCATCATTGGGGCTGGAGGAATCCCACCTCTTTGGGGTGTGGTCACAGAAGCCACTCCACCCAAACTGCAAGGTCTCAGCCTTAAATATGCAGACCTCAGCTGCCCAAGGAAGCACCGGAGAGGCCAGGAGCAATCATCAGAGCAGGCACTGAGCCCAGCTCCTGGAGCCAGGGCAGGTGCAGGCAGGCAGGCTCTTTCCTGCCCATAAGCTCCTTAGCTACTGACAGTGTCCCAGAATGACATGCACTCCTCAGCAGAAGCAAACCCTCTGCTTGCAACTGGCTGTTGGGCAGCAGGAGCTGGAATATCTACCATGTCCACAGGGGCCTCTTGGGCCCACCCTCCACTTCAGCTGCAGAAAGATGACGGTCTAGAGGGAATTCCAGGAAGATGCAGGGAAGCAAGGCCTTGGGAGGGAGGAACCTTATACCCCCAGAGCCTGATTGGCCCCAAAGGCCTTCCTGAAAGTTTTAGTGTTGACCCTTCTAAGAGGAGTAAGTACTGCCATTGGCACTATCTTGACCAATGACCAACAGACTACATATCTAAGCCTCCATCAACACCTAGTTCAGGGAAGTGTTCAGTTGTGGCTTCTAGGATAAGTGGGTTTCATCATTACAGCACAGGCCACTCGTTTCCTCCCAGTTTCCATCTGTCACCTCTTCCTTAATAACATGTGCCCCGTTTAAGGAGAATTTGTTTTTTATCAAGACAAAATTCATATAAGGCAAAATTAACCTAGGAAAATTCTAGCAGCTCTTTTGTTGCAGAAATGGAAACGCTCCTCCTCAAATTCATATGGAACTGCAAGGAATCCTGAATAGCCAAAACAGTTTTGAAAAAGAAGAACAAAATCGGAGAACTCACGTTCCCCGATTTCAAATTGTAATACAAAGCTAGAGTAATAATAACAGTGTGGTACCAGCATAAAGATAGGCAAATAGACCAGTGGAACAGAATTGAAAGTCTAGATATAGATCCACACATCTATGGCCAATCATTTTCAACAAAGAAGCTAAGTACATGCAGTGGGGAAAGAATAGTCTTTTCAACAAATGGATAACTGGATAACCACATGCAAAAAAAAAAAAAAAAAGTCAACTTGATCTCTGCCTCACACAATATATAAAATTTAATTCAAAATGGATTTATGACCTAAATAGAAGAGCTAAAGCTATTTAAAAAAAACAAAGAAAAGAAACTCTTAGAAAATAACATAGGGGCAAAACTTCATGACCTGGGATTCGGTAATGGAGTCTTAAATATGACACCAAAAGCACGAGCAACAGAAGAAACAATAGATAAATTCAACTTCACCAAAATTAAAAACGTTTGTATATCGGAGTATATTATCAAGAAAGTGAAAAAACAATCTATAGAATGGGAGAAAATAGTTGCAAATCATATATCAGACAAGCGCTTAATATCCAGAATATATAAAGAACTACAACACAACTAAAAGACAAACAACCCAATTAAAAAATAGGCAAAGGACTTGAACAGACATAGGAAAAGAAGCTCACCATCATTAGCCATTAGGGAAACTCAAATCAAAACCACAATGACAAAGCCCCAGGATGTGTATATCCATTGCAGGTGATGTGCTACACTAATGAAAGATGTTTTTCATTATGTGGGATGTTATGGGAGGTGTGGGAGGTGGAGAACGTGGGAATCCTTGTAATTTTTGTATAACATTTACGTAATCTAAGCATCTTTTAAAATACATATTTAAAAATAAAAAACCACAATGAGGGGGAAGTGGCTGTGGCTCAATTGGTTGGGCTCCCATTTACCAATTGGTTGGGCTCCCGTTTACCATATGGGAGGCCCTCCTGGTGAAGGGAAGCCGGCCTGTGCAGCCCAGTGAGCGCCATGGTGAGCTGGTGCAGCAAGGTGACTCAACAAAGGGAGACAAGCAGACACAGAAAACTGCAAAAGCAAATGGACACAGCAAGCGCAAGCAGCAAGGGGGTAGGGGGATAAAATAAATAATAAAAATAAATCTTAAAAAAAAAAAAAAACCACAATGAGATACTACCTCATACCCACAAGGAGGGCTATTATTTTAAAAATGGAAAATGACAAGGGCTGGAGCGGATGTGGAGAAATTTGGAACTTTAGCTCACTGTTGATGGCAATATAAAATGGTGTGGCCACTGTGAAAAGCAATATGGTGGTTTCTCCATAAGTTACATATAGAATTACCCTATGACCCAGCAATTCCACTGCTAGGTATATAGCAGTGGAACAAACAGATAATTGCACACTAATGTTTACAGCAGCATTTATTCACAACAGTCAAAAAGTGGAAATAACCCAAATATCCATTAACAGATGAAAGGGTAAACAAAATGTGGTGCCTGCACACAATGGAATGTTATTTGACCATAAGAAAGAAATGAAGTTCAGAGATGTGCTGCAAACTGGAAGAACCTTGAAAACATTATGCTCGATGCAATAGGCAAGACACATAAGGATAAATATTGTATGATGTCACTTATAAGAGCTGTCTAAAATTAGTAAATCCTAAGAAACTGAAAGTAGATTAGTAGAGGTTAACAGGGCATGGGCACAGGGTAAGGAGGAGTGTATGTTTGGTTGACATGGAGTGTGTAAATAAAATTAATTTGTAAAAGTTAGCCATTTTAACATGTACAACCCAGTGGCATTTAGTACACTCATGATGTTGTAAAAATACCGCCTCTCTAATTCCAAATTATTTCATCCCATACCCACTAAGCAGTCATACCCCATTCCAGCTTCCCCCGAGCCTTAAACAACCAATAACTTGTGTTCTATCTCTACGGATTCACCTATTCTGAACATTTCACATAAATATAATACTCAATATGTGAACTTTTATGTCTGGCTTCCATCACTTAGCATGTTTTCTAGGTTCATCCAAAGTGTAGCATGTGTCAGTACTTTATTCCTTTTTATAGCTGAGTCATAGTCCATTGTAGAGCTGTACCACAGCTTGTTTATCCATTCATAAATTGGTGGACATTTGGGTTGTTTTCACCTTTTGATTATCGCAAATAGTGCTGCTGTAAATATTTGTGTACATGTATTCATTTGAGTCCTGTTTTCAGTTCTTTGGAGTATATACCTAGGAGTGGAATTGCTAGATCACATGGTAAATCTGTGTTTAACTTTTTGAGGAACTGCCAACTTGTCTTCTGAACCATTTTATATTCTTACCAGCAACGTACGATGGTTCCTATTTCTCCACGTCCTCGCCAACACTTACGATTTTTTTTCCATTCTTATTCTTATAGCCATCCTAGTGGGTATGGTACCTCATTGTAGTTTCGATCTGCATGTCCCTAATGATTAATGATGTGGAGCATCTTTTCATTTTGAACCCCACTTTTTACTGGATGCTCTACCCAAAGCTCAAAGACTACATTTCCCAGCCTGCCTTGCAGTCCCACATGGCCAGGAAACTGAGTAATGGATCAGGAGGCAACACATTCAAGACCTCAGAAGAGCAGGAGAAAAGGAGCCCAGGACTCTGGGAGTCACGGAGTTGCCCTGCCTACCCATGTCTGCCTTGCTCCAGATGTTTTCATGAGAGAGACAAACTTATGTCTTGTTTAAGCCACTTTTTAAGTTGGGATTTGCAGTTGCTGGCAGCAGAATGCAACTGTTAGCCATAATAGAGGTGGAAAAATAATTGTTAACCACTACTGTCTTCCCAAGAAAGTGAAACTGGTTAAAAGCATGACCTTGAGTTTGGATGGCTTCTTTGACGGGCCTGCAGATGAAAAAGTGGACCTGGGGCTGAATTTGGAAGAAGGAGTCCCAGAACGCTAACTTGCTGTGCATCCTATAACAAGAACATGTCATTCCACAGCAAACCATGAGGGTAGGAGCTAAGAGGAGGCAAAGAAGGGGGGGATGGAGGACATGGTGAGTTGGATGAGGCTGGAGCACTCACCAGGAGAAGGAGCTTTGGAGTCAGCATTTAAATTTAAACATGGCACTTCAGCTCACAACTCATTGGTCCCAAGCAATCACAAGAGGTCCAAGAAGTACAATTCTTCCATATGCCTGGAAGATGGAGAACCAAACACATCTGGCATACAGCACTAATGACTAATGGAAAGGAGTCAGCCTCCCCCTCCTGTGGACTCTTTCTCCCTCAGGGCACTTGACACTACATGGTTGCAAGATGGCTGCCGCACCTCCATACAGGAAGAAGAAAGGAAGTGGGAGCCACTGGACAAAGTTTTCCCAGAAGTCCTCAGCTTATATCAGAACTGGGACCCATGGTCACTCCTGGCTGCATTGGGAATCTGGGCAAGTATGTACTTTAATAGGACACACTACAGCCCTTTTCTTGATAAAGAAGAGCAATGGCTGTTGGATGGACAGCTAGAAGAAACTGGGGGGATAGGCAATGTCACTGAGCATGAGAGATGGTGTTGGAGAAGTGAAGACAAAGGTAGGGGATGTGTCCAAACCCCAGTATCAATGGCATGTTGACTTGCACTTGACTTTACTGAGTCTCCCAGTTTAGGTATTAGCTGAGCAGTTCCCTATGTCATCACAAGACTGCAATTCTCAAAGTAATGTATTTGCTAGTGTTAACTCTAGATACATATTAATCAAGATTCCTGCCCAATAACAGACTACAAGTGAGTACATTAGAAGCTTGTGTCAAGGCCCTATCATTAGCTATGAAGCTATTGAGAGCCTGCTATGAGCCAGGTTCTACCTATGTAGTATTTCTGGCCTTCATGACAACAGTGAGGTAGATATTATTATCCCCACTTCACAGATGAACAAACCAAGGCTCAGAGTGGCTAATGGATTGCCCCAGGTCACGTAGCTTCAGCAGAGGTGCTGGATCCAAACTCAAATCCGTACCAAAGTTCTCATTCCTTCTTTTCCCTATATTATACCAGACTCTCTCCTTCTCTGGACATCCTTTAGAAATAATTATTAAAATGACAATGTGTGAAATACACTGCAGCCTGACATGTTGTCTAAGACACATATTTGGTGGAAGAGGTGGTGGTGGTATTGACTGGTGCTAGGACTCCTGCTTATGAAAACCCTGTTTTCTTAGTGTATATTTGGAGCCAATATCTCATTAGAGATGCTGGAAAACATCAGAATGAACAAAAAAAAAAACAAGAAGAAGAAGAAAGAAAGGGAGGGGGAGAAAAAAAGGAAGAGAGAGAGAGAGAAAAGAAGGAAGGAAGGAAAGAGAGAAAAGCAAAGCTCCAATGGTGCAAATGTAGCCAATAAGGTGCAGACAGTCAATTATGTCTCAAGAAACTCTGGGCACTGTTCTTTAAGAAATGACCAGGAGTCCAGTCTAAGAATTGACAAGTCTCCTTGGATGAATACATAGAGGCACAAGGAGAAATTTACATGTACAAGAATAAGGACCACAATTAGTCTACCCCAAGTGGGCGTGGTACCTAAATGGAGCCCTGGGTTCAGCCTTAGGGCACTGGAATGCTGAAGGACCGGGAGCTTGATTAGAACGATGCACAGTTACCAAGGCAACCAACAAGCTGACTTTTGACCTTTGAACTCACTCCCACCCCCAGCCTCCTGGTCCAGTCTAGTCATGCATTCTGGACTGTTCTGCACCTAGAAGAGCTCGTTTCATTAATTTTTTTCACCCATCCATCAGACATTTACCAAGAGTCTGTATGTATCAGGCATTGTTCTAGGTCCTGGGGACACAGTGATGAATGCAGCAGACAATCCCCGCCTTCATGAAATTAGAGGCTAGCAGGGGGAGACAGGTTAATCAAATAATCTCCCAAACCAAATGCAAATTTGTGTCAGTAGTATGTTATTAAGCACGGCTAAGGACCAGGAATTATGACACAGGGCAAGACTGTACTTAACCCTCTCCACAGTCCTGAGAAAACTGAGGCTCAGAAAGGTGGCACAACATTCCCAAGGTCATAGTCACACCACCTACAGAGTGATGGAGCTGGGATTCCAATCCAGCACCATCTGATGCAAAAAAGCCCACGCACTTGGTTACTTTTTCATATCTCCCCTTGGAAACCTGTGGATCTCATTTCTTTTCGAGTTTCTTCCCTTTCTTTTTCGGTATCTGGATTTGGGCGTGTGGAGGTTCCACTTTCATTCAGCCTTTAATATAAAATATTCCAGTACCTAATATGTGCAGTTCACTGGGATCCAGAAACTCATTACAGACAAGTTTTAACACCAAGAATGTTTGTTATCTGAAGGATACCTGCAAACGAGATTACTACCTGGTCCAAAATCTCAAAAAAATATTCGGTGCAGATTTCTAAAGGTTTTGGATGATTGATGCGGCAATGGCGCCCCCTGGTGATCATTGTTGTGCATTACACTTTCCTTTACCTCGGGGAGGAGCGCACTTTGGATGTAGTGGCAGCCTCCCACACAAGGTTTGGGTGAATAATAAGCCTCCCCTAGCCCTGACCAGCTTTGCTCCTCCTCATTGCTTCCCCTCCCCCCACCCCATTTATATCAATTCCAGAAGCAAGGTCACGGGGATAGTGTGCAGCAATTTTTCACATTTTAAAGTTCCAGCAGCCAGGATACAAGGTCCCCTTGAGAATCAGTGTGATTGCCACAGGGTGAACCTTCTGCTGCCAATCTCCAGGATCACTTGGGATCACCTACACATTAGGTCATGACAGATTAATTCATCTCCTACTAGAACGCTTCTTTTTTTCCCCTGAAGATTGTAGCTGCAAAGGACCCCACTGACACATCCTCTGACCCTATCTCATAGCTATAGGAAACAGGAGCATTCACTCACTCAGTCATTCAGCCAATATTTCTTGAGTCCCTTCTCTGAGCTAGTCTTGTGCTAAAGGTTGAGGACCCAGGGGTGAACGAGCTGTGGTTCTTGCTTGAAAATGTACACTTCAGACAGCCGATTAGTCTAGAAATTATTCACTTTCAATTGCAGTAAGTGCTGCAAGAATGAGTCTATGTCAGGGAGTCAAGTCCAGATTAGGTCTGAGGTCAGAAAAGTTTTCCCTGAAGAAAGAGATTAAGGTGTCGTGTGCCCCAAGAGGAGAAGAGACTGGTCAAGTTGATCAGGGAGCATGGAGCAGAATGAACCTAGGGCGCTTCTCCTGGGCCTAAAGGTGAGTGATAAGAGTGTGGGGTCAATTAGTAGGAATAGACCTCACATAATCTCAAGGATGATGAAGAGAGAATGCTTGTCATTAACTTAGTCATTGAGTAAAGTTGAGCTGATGTTAAAAGATGAATTGAAACTGATACCAGAATATTTATTTTAAGGATTTGTTTAAATTGTCATGAATAGTAAATGTTGGAGTGGGGACCATCTTAGATCTCTGCCTATTCTAGATCTTCCCAGGAGCCAAGGATATTGCAGAATTTGTTATTTAAATCCCCTCTGTTGCTCATGTATGATGAGGAAAACACAATAGCAGATATAATTGGGGATGTGGGCGGGTTGAGCTCATAATGGGCAAAAAGTTGAAAGGAAGATAGGATAGTGGTGGCAGTCATGGGATTCCCGTGGTGAATTGTGGCTATAAAAAATCAGGATACAAAGCCTCACTTATTGCATGATATCATCTAGCTCTCAGGATGTAGTATACATTAGGTTAAAAATGAAAGATACGGATTGAGGAAACCTGGATTCAAATGCCACTCTTCTACCCCTGGCTGTGTGATCATGGGAACAAACTTGCTTGTGCCTCCATTTCTATATTCTTAAAATAGGCATAATAACAGAACCCAATTCTTAGCAATTACTCAATATTGGCTTGTTATTATTATTAATATTAATATTTAACATCTGGGAGAAAATCCACCCACGTGTAAGAGAAAGAGATGTAGGAGAATTTTTTTGTCATACTTTTCTAAAGTCATCTCTAAAATGGGTATTCATTACTACCAAAATCAGAAGGGGTAAAATAACTAATTTATTTAATAATAGAAACTTGGCTAGTACACTGAGTCTCTGGATCATATTGTTCAAGGAGTGAGCCGGGAGTGCATGCTAAAAACACAAATTCCTAGGCCCCGACCCAGAAATACTGAATCAGAATCTCGAAGGGATAATACTGCTAATCTATACGTTTAGCAAGCTCCGCAGATGATTCTCATAATCAGGCAACGGTAGGATACAGCGGATTAGTGGGAGAACAGCAGTGATTTAGCAAGGCGGGCCAACTCAGGTTGCAGCAATCACGAGGGCCTGAGCCTACAATACCCAGACGGTCCCGCAAACTCTGGACGGGCGCGTCCGAGCCTCCCGGGAGTTGTAGTTTCCGTAGGCCAGCCCTCTGCCTATAAGAAAGCCTGAGATGTCTGCCGAAAACCTCCTGTCCCAGAATGCAAAGGTCAACGGTGACGCAATCTGGAGCGCGCCAGGTATTGAGCCGGGAGTTTCTACCGCCGGCACAGCTACCTCGGCTGCCTAGTCTGCCTCCTCCCGCGCCGCCGCCTCTCCTGTTTCCCTCGCCTTTTTGGGGCCCGCTTCCTTCTCTGGCTCCCCCGCCACCGCCGTACCCGCCGCTGGCCGACTCGGGCCCTCCGGCCCTGAGAAGAAGCAGCCTTATTCGGTTTCCTTCGCGGGCCCTGGGCGCAGCCATGGCGGACGGCGGTGGCGGGGGAACCGGACCGGTGGGCGGCGGTGGAGCGGGCCAGGCCTCGGCGGGGGCGGCGACAGGCGTGACTGGGAGCGGCGGGAGCGGCGGCCCCATCAATCCGGCCTCGCTCCCCCCCGGCGACCCGCAGCTCATCGCCCTCATCGTAGAGCAGCTCAAGAGCCGGGGCCTGTTTGACAGCTTCCGTCGGGACTGCCTGGCCGACGTGGATACCAAGGTAGCTCCTGGGCCGAGGGAAGCAGGGCCTGACGTGAGGCCGCCCAGGTTGCCGCTTTACTTTCCCAAGACCGAGAAGACAAAAGATACCTTTAAAGTCCCCGCAGTACAGAGAGCTTTCCGAGTCATACACACTTGGTCTTCCTGGCCCGTCGCTTACTAGCTGCATACTTTTAGCGCAGTTTCTTCTCTCAGAGCTTTAGGGGAATTCAGTACTGATTTTAGAGCCCAAACTCTAAAATCAAGGTGGGATTTCTTTAACTCCTCAATAACAAACAAATCTTAATCCGTTAAGAGTGGAGAAAGCCAGAATACTTTAGAATGTCCACTTATTCTGCCCATTTGTTACTTCCTTTCTCTAGTTCAGTGACTTGCAAACTTTAGTATATGCAATTAAAGTACGTTGTAGATCCAGCGCCCTCAATATGTATTCTAGCATTGATTAAAGGTGATTTGGTACTTATTGTAGAACTTAATATGCCACAGGCCAAGCCCCCAGTAAAATGCTATTTCACTTTACCTTCTTGCCAGGGTTTGTTAGGATTCAGTGAAGTAAGATGTTTTAAGTGTCAGAGTAGTTGGTGGGATCTTCGTTTTTCCCTTTCTCAGAAGCTTCTCTAACAAGATGAAGGGCTCTTATATTGTAGGCTTAGGAGGCTCTGTTACTGGCTGGGCTCCTCTAGAGAACTGATTTCTCCTCTCTGAGTCTTTTATGGAAATCTTGTCCACCTTTCAGCAAGATTTAACTGAGCATTTATTGGCCTATAACATGCCAGACTATGTGGATACAGGAACAAGTAAGTCACTGACCCCATCTTCAAAGCTCCTATTCCACAATAGAAAACTGACATGTAAACCAGATTGTATATATACTAAGTGCTATATACTCTTCCAAGATTAAAAATCCAAGTAGAAATGCTGCCCCAGAAACAAGGTTCTTAATTTTCTTTATTAAGATTCCCAGATAGTGTACTGACTGCTGGAGCTTTTTCCTTCCTCACAAGGGCTGTGGGTGTACTCAACTTCCCATCACAAGTTCTCCACTGGAATTCTTATATTTCACTATGTTCTGTGTGGCTTAATCAATGTAGTACCTGCAGGTGATCTAAAGGAGTATTGAGAAGCTGTTGGTGGGGAGGAAGGTGCTTAGAAGACAACCACTTATACTAGATAGTGCTTATGTTAGTTACCAGGTGCTTTTAATTGTTGAAGGTAGTGTTTTCAGGCATATCTTACCTGAAACCTTTGTTGCTTTAACTCAGTGGTCCTCAAAGTGTGGTTCCTGGATCGTCAGCATCACCTGGGAACTTGTTAGAAATGCACATTTTTGGGCACTACCCCAGGCTGCTGAAATATCTAGGAGAAAATATATTGATGTCTTTAATTTACTTTGCCATACATCTCAAATACAGGTAAATAAATTGAATAAACTGAGGGGTGGATAAAGGAGGATTGGATGGATAGGTATATGATAAAGCAGTTTTAGTAAAATGTTAACAGTTGGCACATAAGATCCTCTCCTTGTACGCACTGAAGGGTTTATACTATGTTGTTGATATGTTAGGGTTCATTAATGACATTTGCTATTCTTTGCCCTTTTTCAGTAAACAGTTTCATCTCAAACCAGATTAGTTATTTTGAGTAGTAGAAAGTATAGTGTCGGGATTCATGGTTGCAAGTGACAGAACTCTTAATTCTAACTCCTTTAAGCAAAGGGGGAAATCTGAACCCAATGGAATCCAAGAAAGGATTGGGTGAACGAACTGCAGCAAAAGGGTAGGGATGCGTTTGGAACCAGGGAGTCTCCACTAGGGCTCTTTCTTATCTGTTTTCCTTTTATTGCAGAGAAGAGTCATCCATTTGGTTACTGATCTCTATGAGTTACATCCTACAGCTTCTTGATCTGAGAAGAGATTCTCTAGCTCCTATTCTAAAAATCCTAGGGAATGTTTGCACTGTCTCAATGAGCGTTCCATGCCACCCCAGTGGTCAAGAGATCAGGGACATGGGAGCCACTACCTATGAAGAGAAAAAGACGGTTCCTAGGAAAAGGAGTTGCTAGGAAGATAGTACAGGCTTATCTTGGAGATATCACGGGTTGGGTTCCAGACCACCGCAATAAAACAGATTTTTTTTTTTTTCTATGCAAAAACTTTTTATTTATTTATTTTTTAATTTTTTAATTAATTTTTTTTTTGCACTTTTTTTTTTATTATGGGTAAAAATCAAGATTCTCACAATACATACAAACATTTGCAAAATGATATATAAATATATATGCATATATGTGTATTTGCTTACAAAAATGTAAGCATATATGTGTATTTGCTTACAAAAATGTTATTTATATATATATATACATATATTTCAAGAGGTGCTTAGATTACCCAAAATATTACACGGAACCCACTGGGATTCCCATGTTGCCCACCTCCCACACCTCCCACCACATCCCACACAAACATCTCCCACAAAACAGATATTGCAATAAGGCGAGTCACAAGAATTTTTTGGTTTCCTGGTGCATATAAAAGTTATGTTTACACAACGCTATCATCTATTGAGTGTGCGATAGCATTATGTCTACAAAAAAGTACATACCTTAAATAAAATGTGACACAGACACAAAGTGAGCACATGCTGTTGGGGAAAATGGCACTAATAGACTGTTCCATGCAGGGCTGCCATAACCCATCAGTTTGAGGGGGAAAAGGCAATATCTGCAAAGTGCAGAAAAATGAGTATGCCTGTCTATGGATATCGACATGAATTTTATTTCTCACCATACTCCCAACCTTCCTCTTTCTAGTGAAGACTGTTTAAGTTTGTGAGTCAGCTCTTTTGGCCTTTTGGAAGGGCCCACTCATAGAATTGAGGCCCACTGATTCCTTTGACTTCATTTGCCTGACTGTTAACAAACCTGTGCCACAGTAATGCTGCATAACAGACCAGACCTCCTGGCTTATAACAATACGCATTTGTTCTCCTGCTGATAGGGCTGCAGGTCAACTAAAGTTTGGCTGATCTAGGCAGCTTTCAGCTGGTGGCTTGCTGCAGGCTGCCTGGCCTTGGGGGGGGTTCAGGTCATTTGCACACGTGCACATTCTAGGTCCCAGGCTGAAAGGGTGATGGCTCCTACATGCCTTCACAGGATCCCCAGAGCCATGCCAGACAGCACAACCGCATTGAAGGCCTTTGTCACCAACATACCATTGGCCAGAGCAGATCCCATTGCCAAGCGTATTATTCTACCCTGCCCACAGTGGGAGGGGGAGAGGGAGGAGTGAAGACCCGAACAGCAATCCATACCCTTACGCCTGGTTTGAAGAAGAGCTACCAGTGGCGCCAGATCGTCATGGAGGCCCAGAACATGCATTCTTGTGTTCACAGAGTTACTTTATAATTCTTTTCTTCTGATACTAGTTGCATCTAGAACATGTGCGATGGATAAAAGAAGGCCCCTGGACTTGAGTCTTGCTTCCCATAGCCTTTCACAGTGCACAGGCTGTGACTTAAGTCTGTTTTCCTGAGTCATGCTGAGTTTTGGGTGGCCCTTCATTTTATGCAGAGGGCCTTCCTAAAACCTTCATTGCTCAGAACACCCCTGTCAAGTAGGTAGGGGTGGTAATATTCTAGTTTTACATTTGGAAATAACTGAGACTTGGAGATTGAGTGACTTGAAAATCAGACAGCCAGTAAGCGATGGAATGAGTTGAAAAACAACCTTGGTCTTACCTTGACTTTGCCACATCTTAGCCGTGTAGGTACATTATTTACTCTCTTAAACATAAATTTTTAATTTCTAAAATGGCGGGGAGAAGGAGATAAGATCTCCCTCGTATAGGTGTTTGAAAAGCAAACGAGTAAAGCATTTGGCACTGTGACCACCACAGAGCGGGCACTCGTGTCAGCTGGGAGCATTGTCATCCCGCCGTGCTGCACAGCCAATGGGAAGTACACATTTCTATAAATAGCAATAGCCTGCGTGACTGATTTCTGACACTTTGCTACATTTCACTTCTGACTTTGCCCCTTCTTTTTGCTATTTTAGCCAGCTTATCAAAACCTAAGGCAGAAGGTGGATAATTTTGTGTCAACACATCTGGACAAGCAGGAGTGGAATCCTACAATGAACAAAAACCAGTTGCGAAATGGGCTGAGGCAGAGTGTGGTCCAGTAAGTAAGCAGAATTTGGAAAGGCAGTGATCACAAGTTTGATGCACAGGAAGGCTGACTTGAGTCCCTGTATTGTCAGGGTCCTTGAGGGTAATTTGTAGCAAAGATCACATAGGAGTTGCAGAACCCTGTTCCTGTATTAGAACTAAGGCTAAAGGTAGCCAAGCACTCAACCTTAATTCTTGCTTGTTTATCCAGCCTCCCCAGGCCTCTGCATGCACGGCTTTACCGGTGCATCTAAAGATAGTCCAAATTGCACGACAGGTTCCCTGCTCTTTGAAGTTTTCAGTCAAGTCAGAACATACATATGTGTGAGTGTTACACTGACATTTTGGTGTTTGGATCTTGGGCAAGAGAAGCCCTATCTCCTCACAAGTGAATGTGAGGCACATAAATTCTTGGTGTCTATCATGGCGGCCTCTAAAGTGAAATGGCAGTTTTCAGGAAAGCATAGAGTCTTATTCCATTATCATCCTTCACAATGACAAACTTAACCTAGTTTAGCTCATCTGCGATTTTTTTTTCCCTGCCAAATGGATCCCTGGGCACAAAAATAAGGAGGGGTCATAGGATCTTGTGAATATAAGCTGCCTCTGATCTAATTCAGTCTTCTCTCTCTCTCTCTCTCTCTTAATACTAGCTCTTAGGTTTAGTCCTTCTTGATCCCCTAAACTCTGCTGGAACATGGAAAAGCTTTTGAAGCCTGTCTCTCTAAAAATAGAAAAGTCAGGGAAATTATGCTGAGTGACAAATTCTTTGAAAGAAATTCTAGAAAGGCTGTAGTTTTGACCAGGTGGATATTTATTGGGCTCTCACATGATATGGTTGGGACTAAAAATGCATCTCAAAGGAAAAAAGTAACTGAATGATCTGTTTGTCTCTTTAAGGTCAGGGATGTTGGAAGCTGGAGTAGACAGAATTATTTCTCAAGTGGTGGATCCAAAACTAAACCACATCTTCAGACCACAGATAGAACGAGCGATTCATGAGTTCCTGGCTGCCCAGAAGAAAGAAGCTGTGCCAGCACCCCCTCCAGAGCCTGAAAGCCAGGACCCCCCTGCTCCTTCCCAGGATGCATCCTAAGGTTCAGTATCTCATCTTTTATCCCGGAGCACGCCTTCCTGGCTTATAGGAATAACACATGGATTTAAAAAAGGGATAAACCATTATTAGGGTGCATATTTCTTACCTGTGTAAGAGCATTTACTGCAGATGGCCTTTTCCTACTGTTTTAAGAATCACTTTTTGCTGAGAACTAATTAGTAGCACTTTCCCATGTCAGTGAGGGTGTGATTTTCTGTGCCGCCAGAGCTAAACATTTAATCTTTGAATAGATGCTTCATTAGAAACCAATTGGGAGGATTGGTGGGCTCAAGGGAAACTGAAATGAAAATCTTGTTTTACTGAAATTGCGTAAATGAGTCTCTCCTCTGGACATGAGCTAAGTTGGGTTTGCAATTTTAATATAAAAGTAGGCAGTGCATTCTAAAGGGCATCTTGCTGAGATTCCAAATCTGCTTTAAGCCATGCTGGATCTCCTTGTATTTTGTAGGAGTCAATTATCATGGGATAATTATCATGACATTTATCACAGCATTCTTCTATTATGAGCATTCCTTTTTTTTTTAAATTACATTTGGAATTATATTTAATTTTCAAGCTGTAGATGCCCAAAAGGATGCTTTTTGCAGGGTTTGTGAGATATTAGTAAATTTGAGCAGTAAGCACGTAAGCAGTTGACACTTAATTGGCCATCACTGAAAATCTTTGGGGTGTGTCTTGTCCCTTCATTCTACCATTGGTGTTCTCTTTTTAAGATTCTTTAAGATGTGTGTTAATCTTAATCTATCATATAAATGAAGTGAGTTGCCTAGGACATTTTGAGCATCAGCAAATAAACGGTGCAAGAGCACTGGACTTGCACTTATGAGAGGCATTGCCTTTTTGTGCCTGCCCAAGAAGACCTCGAGCCATTGTGTAGTGTAAACCATTCATTTCAAATACAAAATTAAGTGAATATAGACTCTTACTCCAAAAAGAAAAGCAATTAGATATGATTATCTTTTCTTTTTAGATCTGCTTGACATCTGTTGAAAACTCCATTTAATTAATGGTGAAAAGTGGATTCAGTTTACGTAAGAGTATAACTGCAAATGAAGGTAGCCAAGGTCTGCGGTGATTTCAAGATTTCAGCCTTGACTGCGGAACAGTGTCCGGATTGCCCAGGGAGCAAGTATGGCAGTAGGAGAGCTGACTGTGTGTGCCCCCTGCATTACGCTGCCGTCTGGCCAGCCTGTCGCAGGAGGTGACACCCAGTAGACACTACAGAGATATTACAGAAAAACACTACAGCATTCTGAGGTTCTCCTGAAACAAGCCTTGATACTTGATCTTGGAGACTGCAGATGGAATTTAGGATCTGTGTTCTGGGATAAACAAAAGCTACGTCAAGGAACATAAGCAGTCTGGACTCAAAGATGCCATTTCAAAGAATGCCTGTAAAGGTTATCTGGGAGTGTGTATTTGGCAGTTTATTTGCTGTTGTCTCTCAGAGATGCAAACTAGAATGTACAAACTATTAGCCTCAAGTAGCTGTAAAATTGTTCGAACCTTGAACATGAATCTTTTAGCCAGTTTCCTTTCCCCTGTACAGGAAGAAAACCAGGGACCCTAGAATGAGTGAGGAAACTCAAAGTATAAGGAAAAACATTTGCAGGCTCTCTATCCAGGGCTGCAAGGGCTAGTGAGTGTTGGTTGGGTATGTTTATTTTATTCTTGTTTCTTGTGTTGTTTTTTTTTTTTAGAAAAGTTGGTTATCAATAAATGGCTTAATTTTTTTTTTTTTTTTTTTAAATAAAACCATTTGATACTCCGCAGCTTTAACTGAATCTTAGGCCCCAGGGCAGTAATCTTTTTCAACTCTGCCTCTATGCAAGCTTAGCTAGAAGTGGGTGAGCAGTTCTGCCCCACTGGACTGCAACTGGAACTAGCCTTTAGTTGAGGCTCAGTGTCTCCCCAACTTCAGTGTACAGAAATATCAACCTAGGGAACATGAGAAAATGCAGGTTCTATTCAGAAGTCTGGGGACCTGAGATTCTGTGTTGCTCACAAGTTCCCAGGGTACGCTGAGGCTGCCTGTCCGGGGAACGCAGTGTGTAGCGAGCCTTGGATAAGATTAAAGAGGACTTCAAACTAAGAGCCTTTAGTTCTTAGTTGAGTCTACTATGGACATTGCTAATCTTGAAAATTTTAAATTGGTTTCCTGTTAAAATGCATGATCTACTCCCACTTTTACATTAACATCCCTAAATCAGGGCTGCGTTGCCATATTCAGCCAGATATTTGGGTAGCATGCGCCCTCATGTTAAAGCAAGTTGGCCACATGTTTAAGTTGACTGCATCTGAAATGTGTTCTGTCTCCTACCTCCTGAATGGCAACATTGCCTTTCCAGGTAAAACAGTTTGCTGTACTTTTCAGTGACAGTGGACTCAGCAACCAAGTTCTCAGTACCCAGAGAAGGGGACTCTCTAGTCCTGTCCCCTCTACTGATAAGTAAACATGAAGCCACCAATCTTACCAGTCCTGTTCTTTGCAAAGAAGCTTCTCAGACTAACTAATGTTCTCTCTTTAAAACAGTCTGCTAGATGAGCCTTCGGTGGGGAACTCCTTCCCCATGAGGTATCTTCTCCAGGGGGGAGAGCCACTTTCAGTTGACTCTCCCAGCATCCTGCCCATCCAAACTGACCTCAACTTAGTGACAGAAGAGGGAAAAGTAGAGCAGCACAGAGAAAGCCACATCTTTTCTACCTGGGTACCAAGTGCTCAGCTGACTACATTTTGTATATTTTTGGCAGGAAGATTTTGGTCCATTTCAAGTTCTCTTAACTTTGCCTTTTCTGTTATCAGAGGAAGGGTACCCAGGGGATGAGAAACACCCTAATTTCCATAAGATGGCAAATATGCCAAAATATTTTTAAAAATCATTTATATCTAATAAAAGTTACCTAGACTAGAGATGACTTCATCTGAGGAGATGGAGAACATTATCATATTACGAAAGTAACCATAGATACATCACCACTGTTGGGATGGGACTGACATAGCTGAGCCATATCGAAAGGGAAGAAGTGCCCACGTTCCCTTGGGTACACAAATATATTACATGGGCAGGCCCAGGAAGGTGAGTCAAGACTAACAGCACAAATAGGCCAGAGAAGACGAAAGCCAGCCTCTGCTCCCTCCTAAGGAACCTGTCAACCAGCTAAACCTATTTGCATTCCCAACAGAGACCTGACGTTGTGGATTTTAGATTATTTGCACAGAGCCTAAATGTTATGTGCGTTCTGATATAAAGTAGGAAGATTCCTTCTGAGGGAGGGCTGGGCCACCAAAAATACTTCAGCCCTCTTGACACCCCTGCCCTATTCATTCCTAAACGAGAAATGAGTAGTCACCGGCCTCAAGCAAGTCAGTCGTCTCTACCTATCATTGGAAAATCCACTGCTGTTTGCTAGAGCCCCACGAAGCAGAGAACTAACCTCTGTGAAAGACATGAGGTTATTAGCAACACTTATAAACCTATGAAAGCCTCGGCATTATAGTCAAAAAAGATCTTACTTTAAGAACTTCAACATTTAAGGTGTTAATGGGCTGGGGAGGGGAGGATGGGATCTGCTTTCAAAGCCAAGTCCTTTTGTCCTGGGCCCACTACGAACCAACCACGGGTCCAGTGTGGTCTTGTCCCACCCACCATCTCACCCAGGCATGACGGTTTCTACTCTGAGCTTCAGTGTAGTTTGTGGCTTCTGTATCAGATTTTCAGCAGTGGTTTTATTCTGTTTCTGTCATTGGCCTTAACCTAACTGGGTGGGAGAAAAAGGGAATGCAGTTTTCTCGTGCCTTCTGTATCACTAGCAGAATAAATACCAACAGATCCATTGGTTCTCAGAGTAGAATCTCCTGACCAACAGCGTCTGGGAACTTGATAGAAATATATTTTTTGAGCCCCACCCCAGACCTGCTGAATCAAAAACTCAGGGTGGGGGCCCAACAAACCCTCCACATGATGCTGATGCACACTGAGAATCTTTTTCACTTCAGAAACCTTTTGAAGATTGTTCATGTCGAATGGTAATGACAATTTAATTAGAATTAATGGATACATCTGTGTCTCTTCTACAGCTCCTGAGGGGCAAGTTCATCATGTCATTTTTCTTTTCCCCCATAGTCCCTTGCAAGGACTATGCACTTGGACACTTTAACTTAGAAATGTCTGCGTGTGATTTAAACCTAAGCTTCCAAAAACTGTAAGCCGTGTTCTGAGGGTGAGCTTGCTAAAGCCATTCAGAATATCACCAGGAGCTCTGCAGAAGTCTTTCATTGGCTGGTAAAGATAGAGGAGAGATGTCTGGGAACCCGGCAGAGATCAAGACCTGGAATGTGCCTGCGGCTGGCACTGAGGTTTGGGTTTGGAAATTGTGTCTGGAGCAGCACAGCAGGAGGGCCAGGCCCTGCCTCCCTTGGCTGCCCAGAAGGTACCAAGGCCAGGAGTGGGATGCAGATAGGAAAGCTGACACAGCCAAGCTTTTGTTGGCAGTGCCCGTTGCCCCTGCCCATCCCATTAGCTGTGGGGGAGCCAGGAGGTCAGTTTCTATGGTCTTGTCACTGAAATGGGCTCGGCCCCACAGCCACATGGTAATAATCACCTGTCCTATTTAAATCGTTCCCACTGCCACAGACCTTGCCAGTCTGACTCCAGTCTCAGCAAACTGCCATTTGGTCATCCCTTCTGAAACTGCTTTCATCAAGTATCTTCCTCAGTCAAGAGCCTTTTAAAGGACTAAGTAAATGAGCTAGGAGCCTACTAGGTGGTAGACATTTTCTTCATTTAATTCTCATGACCCTGTTAAGTAGGATTAATCTCCCATTTATGGATGAGGAAACCAAGGCTCAGAGAGTTAAAGCCCATTACTCATTAGACAGCTATTAAGTAGGGGAGGCAAGGATTTGAACTCGAGCCTCCCTGAATTCAAAGCCCATGATTTTTAACCCTCTTTGCTACTCTGCCTCCCCAGTATTTAACAAAATATGCTCAAACTTGTCAGTGGTCCACACTGACAAATCTAGATCTAAATCAATCCACTTGACCACCTACTATATCTTAGCACACACCCTTTACTTCTGGCTAGACTGTTCCCCTCACTCAAATGTGTATCACAGAACAGGGTTCACACACTGATCAGGTTGGTCTGCCCTGTAGCCATGTTCAATTGATCATGCATGGAGTCATTGTGGTTATTGTCTGTTGTTTTGTTTTAAATTAATTGCCTGTATTTAGAAACGGGGAGATTTCTTTCAGATCTGTATTTCCAGCTCCTAATGGAACATGCCACAGTCTGGCAATACTTGCCTTGTATTCCCACTTGATAACAGAGCTGAATAGCAGCTCACCACCTTAGACAACATGTGAGACGTGCAAATGCCCTGGCCCTGTGGACATTTGAATTGAGCTTACTTGCTCTAGAGTGTCATTGCCTTGTGGTTACTTAGGATGATTCAAAAGCATCTCTTCAGCTAGAGGGCCAGAGCTTCTAGAGTTTGATTTCTACAGTCAGAGGGACTAGGCTTTTTCAGCTACATGAGTTGCATTGCAAGAATCTTCAAGATTGGAATAGAGCCTAAAGTTCCCTCTGTAACATCCCTTTCTGTGTGTCCAGATGAACCCACCCCAATGAGTGAAGGTGGCAGGACATAGCACACAGAGGTGGATACAGCTAGGATGCAGACTGATTACAACAACACATGGTATTCTCAGAAGCCTCTCAACTCACCCCGAGTGGCAGAATATCTCCCAGGGTCAAAGCCAGAAGAGAACTTGTCTGTGCAGCCTAATCAATGTATGTGGCTTAAAATTGTTTAAATAATAGCAACAGATTGAGAGTGGAAGAAGAAAAACAAGGGTCAGAGAGGCTGAAAGGATCCAGCATGCTCCAGGGACCACGTTCAGGTCACTAGGGGTGATTCCATAGGGGAGCATGAGCAGTCTCAGATGCAGCATGACCTGGGTGACCTTTACAACAGCCCTGCAGGTTCAGACAGTGTGCTGGTTAAACCTGGAATCCTTCTGCGCCATTGTACTCTGGGGCTGCATTAGGATAGGTTAGGATTTTGCTGCGGTAATAAACACCAAAATCTCAGCAACTTAACAAAAGTTTCTCACACAGAATGGTTGCGATCCAGGCAACTCTCCTGGGCAACTTGTTCCTGCAGCAATTTAAAGCTCCCTGGCTCCTTCAGGCTCTGAGCTGTATCATCTTAACCCAAGACCTCATAAGAACAACAATAGGGGGAGAGAACCTTGCAAGGTCTTACGTGGCCTACAAGTGATAACATGGTACTTTTCACGCACAGCACATTGGCCAGACCTAGGAACAAGACCTCACCTGACTGCAAGGGGACAGGGAGGTGAAATCTGCTCATGTACCCGGAAGGAGAAGAGAATCAAATATGGGTGAGTGCTGCAAGTGTACCTCAGTGTGCCCTTCTGACCACCAAATACAAGGTGTATCCTTCCCACAATGATACTAATCCTGCTTCATGGAAGATGATCCAAAAGTACCGTGTAGATGCTACATCCAAAGTTCAGGAGGTCTCTATTGTGGGGTTTGACAGCTCCTCTATTAGACTTAAGAGCTACAAAGACAAGTTGCATAATATCTCACCTAATATGCAACAGAGGAATAATTTGAAATGGAAAACACATTGTAGTCCTCGGCACACAGCAATTCCAGAATCCCGCCGGGCAACTATTGAAGGCCCTGTAACCTAGGCATGGCAGATGGTCCTCGTTTAAGCCAGGATTCCATTCTTTCTTGGGAGGAGTCCTCTTTTCCGTTGTTCCTTGTGGCCTCTGGCTTCACTCTCTCAGAGATTCTTCCATTTCCATTATCCTACTTTTCCATCATCTGCCTTGGCCACACCCAAAGGAGCAGGAAAATACTTCTCCAGAGGCTGCACAGCTTTCTCAGTCTACCTCCTGCCTCTAGGAGACTAGAGACCCAGGGGTCCTTTTAAGTTTTGAACAGAGAGATTTGGAGTCTGGACTTATTGATTTTGTTATTGCTTTTATTTTGTATTTTGGTTGTTTTTTATTTTAGGAGATACCAGAATTGAACCCAGGACCTCTTACATGGGAAGCAGGCACTCAAACCACTGAGCTATACCTGTTCCCCCATTTCTATTCTTTTGGTTTGTTTGTTTGTTTTGTTTTTTTTTTTGTCAGAATGACAAAATGTAGTAAGAGTTTTACCAAATTGATTCCAATCAGCAATGTGGGCCAGAAACCACACACAGTTTTTGAGACTTACTTCTCAAATCCACTGTATCTCTTTACTTTCTTGCTCTCATGCCTCTCTGTCAACTTAAACCTTGAGTCTCTGGGGCTTACAAAAGGTAAGCCTTACACTTAGCTCTCCCTGAGCTATTTTATCCAGCTGGAAAGTTTTCCTGGGCACCAGTCCTTAAACTGATCTTTGCCTCAAGGCCATTGTCACATAAGCAAGCATTCGCTACATTTTGTGTCATGCTGCTGAGAGTCCAAGGTCAATTTGCTTTTCTTAATATTGCAAGTCCTCGAATGCCTGCCCTTTAATTTCTGCTTGCAAACTGGAACACTTTTTTTCTGAGTTCCTCTTTTCTTATAAGACTTTGCCAAATAGTCCATAGTAACTGCAACAAACTATGAACGTTCTATTTTCCAAACTCTTCCTTCATAGCCACAAGTCCATTAGATGCCTAACCTGCTCCCCTGGGTTACTGCTGGCCAAAACATCTCCCTTTTAATTATGCTGATTTATCTGTATCTTTGTGGCTTGCAACTAAAAAATGCCCTAACCAACCTTCTGTGGACATCTGATGCTTTTGTCTGTGAATGATCTTCCAACTGGGAGATTTTTCTTCAGCTGACAGTTCAGGTTTTTACTTACCGCTTTATTTAAATTAAACATTATTTTGGAATAATTGTAGATTCATATACAGTTATAAGAAACAATGCAGGAAGATCTCATAGACCCCCTTACCTGGTTTCCTCCAATGGTAGCATTTTGCAAAACTATAGTACAACATCACAACCAGGACTGCTTTATTTAACTGATGGCCTCTGCCTTTATTTCTAGCTATTTGCACATCAATATGTGGTCTGCACGTTTGTCAGTGCCATTGTACTTGAGCTTACTTTTGTTTTTCAGGCTGATCATGAGGTTTTGTTTTGATTTCGTTTAATGGTTTGTTTTTTAAAAAAAAAAAAGTTTATTGAGCCCTTACGAGTTTGTCAGGCAACATGCGTTGCCTTTGGGCTGCAGCAGTGATGGAGACAGATGTGGCCCTTGTCCTCATCATGGATACATTTCACTGGTTTCCCAGAGGCAGAGGAAAGCAGTGTTTCAAATGTCAAATGCCAGAGTGGACAGGGAGATAAGAACAGAGAGATTATGTTGAATTTATCAACCAGAGCAGGAACAGTTTGGATGGAAAGCTGGGGGCAAATGCAAGAGGACTGAAGAGTGAGCTAGAGAGGAGGAAATGGAGGGCCCCTCTTTGGTAATTTGAACTATTTACTTATTTATTTAACTAGATAATGCTTGTGTGGGGGAGAAAAATTCCAAGGGTACAAATGAGTTTAACAGAATTTTCCCACCAGCGTCCCTCCAGTTCCCCAGATACCCTCCCCAGAAGCAACCACTGTGCATGGGCAAGCATGTATGCTTTTATATCTGCCTTTAATTAGGGCTCCACATCCCCAGTGGAGGAGAAAACTAATAATAGGAAGTTCCTAGGTAGGAACTCAGGGGCTTTGAGTGGCTAGCAGGTTTTAGGAGTGGGGAGGGGGGCGATGGGGAAATGGCAGTGCAGTGAGTTGAATGATGTACCCCCAATTTAGACATGTTCTTAATCTGTGTTCCTGTGGGAGCAAACCCACTGTAAACTGGGCCTCTTGAAGATGTGATTTTGGTTAAGGTGTGGCCCATCTGAGTGAGAGTGGGTCTTAATCCAGATTACTATAGGCCTTTTTTTTTTTTTTTTTTTTTTTTTTTTTGGTGCCAGGGATTGAACCCAGGACCTCGTATGTGGGAAGCCAGCGCTCAACCCCTGAGCCACATAGGCTCCTCTGAGTTGGCTCTTTTTGTTTGTTTGCTTGTTGTCTGCTTCTTTGGGAGGAGTCCTCTTTGTAAATATCCTGTTCATCATCAAACAGTTCACATACTAGCTTTAGCACTCATTGATGTTTCTTAGTTGAATTAAATATCCTTATGATGGTGGCCAGAAGATAATTTTCTAATTCCATCATTCCTTCTGCATTTTTTAGTTGGCATCCTACTGTAAGAAAAAGCTTTCTCTTGGCCCTCAGTTATTATTTCTATCTGTTTGGGCCCATGGTTTCCTATGTTATTCAATGGTTTCTATAATCTGGTGGTATTACTATTTCTTTTGATGCTCAAATTGTCCCAGATTTGGCCAGTGGAAGGCCCTTCAAGCTGACTTTGATGTTTTGTTTTGTTTTTTACATTTCTCCATCATCTTTGAGCACTTCCTAACTTTATGGCACAAGATGTTCCAGGCTCATTTTGTACTTTCCCTGCCCCAGCCCTGCAGTCAGGCATTTCTTCAAAGAGCCTTGATTCCTTTGACTCCTATTTAAAATTCAAACCTGGATGCTAGATGTGTTGCCACACCCACACCCTCTCAGGGTTCATCTAGTTTTCTTCCTTTCCTTTAATTGTACCTTTTTTGTAACAGTGGGAAACCCGTCCCATCATCCTCAAGGCCTTTACATTGGATTGTTCACCCTATATGGAACCACAATTTCCCGTCACTGCTGCCATCACCCCAACCTCCCACAGATCCCTCCCTCGCCCAGTTCTGGCTCAGACGTCCCATGCTGGTCCACCCTCACCTCCCTCACGGACACCCCATTTGGACACCTTCCTTGGAGCTCAGCCCCACCTAAGGGCTCAATAACCATCTGTAAACCTTGGAGTGGATCCCTACTTTAAGGTCATTCCCGAGAAGGCACTGGCCAGGGGGTGGGGGGTAACAATGAAGAGACGCCTCATAAACTGAAGCCTGCCATAGCAGTGAACCACCACCACGGGGCAAGCATCCTGCTGGGAGGAGCAGGTGGCCCAGCTGGCTTAAGGTGTGGCTACAGGAGGAAACAGAAGGTTCATCTCCTGGATGGTGTAGCAAGAAGAGCCCAGGCTTTGGAGCCAGCCTAGCCTTTTTTTTTTTCCTCTGTTCACAAAAGCTCATTGTCTTCCTCCCTCCATCTACTTTTTGCATCTTCTGCTGTTCCTGAATGTCAACCACTCTGGTTGATGCCCTACCCAGGGCTGGTTCCACATAAGTTAGACCATCAGAAGCATACCCTCCAAATTTGGTGGAAGTCATGCAGCAGTTTTCACAAGATATGGAAACTGACAGAAATGTATTTATAGCCCATAACTTATTAATAAGCTGGGATTTTACTAGTTTCCATTCCAAGCACAGATCTCTCCATAAACACTTGGAGGAGGATGCAAGAAAACATGGTGAACATTATTAGATGAAAGCTCCATAAAAGGAGTATTGTAATACATCATTCCCACTTTTCCTCGTTAAGTATATACTGGGGACATCTTGTGGTTTACAGCTGTAAAATGGGTCCCATTTGACCTGGAGAACCAGGGCCACTTGAGTCCTGCCCTGGTCCAGCCTCTCACCTCCCCACAAGGTCACCGAGGAAGATGTTTGCACAGTTGATGCCGGTCAAGTGGACTTTTATTATCAGCATGGGCTTTGGCCCCAAACCTTAACACACAACTCCAGGGAGGCACACTGAACCATGCCAGGGCCATGTCCAAACCAGCTCTTGGATTACATGGCCTTGAACCAAAGCCAGTTTAAGAAGGTCAGCTCTGCCCGTTTGCCCTGTGCCTAAACCCAAGTTTTGGAAGTTAATGCTCCAGTGAGAGGCAAGGCCTCTCCCACCTGAGGCAGAAGAAGATAGTGAAAAAGATGGACAGCAAGAGAGGCCTCTGGGCCCCCAGTCCCAGAGAGGAGCTGATCTGAGCCCTGGAACATGCCAGGCCAAAGAGAGAGCCATGCTGGGGAGCCAGGAGGGGGAGAGGGACAAAACAAGAAGAGAGCTCTCCTGGGCCAATAGATCCAGATTTTGTTCTCTCCACTTTCTTCCTAAGTGGACAAGAAAGAGAAGATGCCAGGTCTGCCCTAAGGGAGCAGAACCAGCTCTCATGCTCACCAGAACCTCATGAGATGGGCAGATAAAGGGGATGGCCAGGGGCACTGGCCCTGAGAATGGAGGCCACGGGCTCCACCACCAGTGCTGTGGCCCAGTTAGGGTCCTGGAGTTCGACCAGTTCCAACAGGGCTTGTCTCCCCAGAGAGTGAGAGGACTCCCACGATGGGCTTCACCCCAAGGGAATAAGGAAGGGGAGGTGGAGGGGATAGGGCCAGGCAGGGGCGGGCAGTCCACAAACCTGTCACGGGTTGTGGTAAGAAGTGGGGAGCAGGCCATGGTGGTTGCCTTGAGGGTGGTGTGTAGGTGCTCTCTTTTGGGGACCGACCACACCTCTGCGTCCCCATCCACCTGTGAAGAACTACCCAACCACACCCAGGCAGCCCAGGGCTGCCTCCCTCAGCCTTCACCTCCGTCCTGCAGCTTCACTCATCCCATGGTCTCTGAGGCATGCAGCTCCTCTCACAGCCAGGCTCCATGGGCTTTTACCTCCTCAGCCCTTGTGTGGTCCCCAGAGGGACCAGGCTGCAGATGACCCTCAGAAACAGCGGCCTCGTTTAGCTTATTCTCTCCATCTTCTATCACATGAGATGGTGCCTCAGGCTACCTGCATGCCCGGGGAACAAAGTGCCCATTAAATATTTTGATTACTCGAAGTAGTAGCAGGAGTAGTAGGAGTTGTTATTGACTCATTTGACCTTCATAATACCCCAGAATACAGCATCACCACTCCTATTTCACAGATGGAGATGCTGACGCCCAGAGCTAGCGTTGCCCAGCCAGCCCAAGGGGAAGTAGAATTGGAGCAAGGGTTTGTCACTGGTTGCCTGCTTTGGCTCCACTGCCCTGCAGGAGGTCCCAGAGCCCAGCCCGGGACATGGACTTTATCTTCCAAGCGAACTAGGGCAGAATCCAAAAGATGTGGGCAAAGGGAAAAGAGAGCTGGAAATTGTGGAGCATGCATGTACCAGGGACATGGGAAAGAGATGGAAGGGATGAGGGAATATGAGGTCAAAGGGAATATGAGGTCAGGAAGAGTATCACCTGGACTTAGAAAATGGAGAGGGGACCCTCAGCAGTTTGGATGGAAGGCAGGGAAGCAGTGGCTACAGGTTTGAGCTCTAGGGTGAAATCCACCTAGGATCCTAGCCCAGATGGACCCCTTGGCAGCCAGGGGACCTCGAGCAAGTCTTTTTAACTCTCAGCCTGTTTCCTCTTCTGTCCAATGGGGAACATAGTGGTACCTAGTTCCGGGGCTGCTGTGGGAATTCAGGAGATCATGCCCAGTGCATGGCTATACTCACAGTCTAGTGGGGATCACTGAGCAAAAGAGAGACCACTGAGCCCAGGGCAGAGGTGGAAGTTGGGCCGTCTTCCACTCTTCTTGAATACGTTGAAGAACGCAGTCCATTCCCCGTGGAGTCATTGCAAGACGAAGGAACCAGCACGGCTCTACCTGTATGACAGCTCAGGAGGAAAGCCCCTTGAGTTTACTTAGAGAAAAATGTTAGGTCAGAAAAGCACTTCTTGGCACGACAGCCAAGCCCTATCCATCCCAAGTTGGAAGAGCTGGGTGACGTGTCACAGTTCTGTCACTTCCTACCTGTGTGACCATGTGGTGCATACAGCGTCTTCTACCTGACCGAGGACTGACCTCACCCCTGCCCTCCTCCTCACACATCCCTTCCCATAACACCCCGTGCACACTGAGCATTGGCTGCTGTAACCTTGAGCGCAGCCCACTCTGAGACATCTTGTTTTTGAGAAAAGGGCACATACTGAGGTGTTTTCCCAATATTTGAACACAAGCTCCTGATACTTAGCCACTTTCGTGTCCCTCAACCATGTATAATCTGTAGAGGGGTTGCTATAGGCACAGACATATTCAAGTGAACTTCTTGCTGTCTGGCTGTCCGTGGTGAGGTAGCTGCAACTCTCTGTACGTAAGATCCCCTAATAAATGCTTTTGGATTGATCACCATGGCATTTAGTGTCTCTTTCCTTCAGAATCCTAACCGGCCCCATTGTAGGGTGGTTTGGAGCAGTCCTGGCTGAGTTTTCCCCTTTTTTTCTTTCAGGGCAAGGCCCACTGCTGGTTCAGTGGGACACTACAGTGACTGTGAATAAGTTACTGGTCCCCTCTGAACTTCAGTCTCTTCTACAAAATAGGTTGCCTTGAGAATTATAGATACTATTTAGATAAAATCAGTTGGTATTAATTTTACCTGGGGAGGCAAAATGCAAAGGTGGAGATGGCATAGACTTTGACACCAGCAAGATCAGGGCTCAAATACCAGCTCCCAAAAATAGTAGCTGAGCAGCCCTGGGCACGTTTCTCAGCCTCTCTTTGTGTCCTCATCTGCGTGGAGAAAATAAGTGGGGTGATGCATGTGTAGCCCTTAGTACAGTCTGGAACACAGCAAGGACTGAAAAATGGGAGCTGTTATTACTGCCTGTCTGTTTCCCTCTCAGCCCGAGCCAGCCCCTGGCCTGACCCCACTTTCTATATCAGCACACCGTGTCCCCAGCTTTTCCAGCTGAGTGTGGCCTGAAAGCTGTCTTTGTGGGGCAGCCACCCAGGCTTGACCACAGCGTCAGTCTCCTCAGGGCCACCGCTATAAACAGGACCGAGACATGTAAGTAAACACCCTCCCTGGTGGCCCAGGGGGCACCGCCCTCCCAGGAGCCCAGTTGGAGGGTGGCAGCCTGGTTTGATGGAAATAACAACAGAGCCCAGGGACCAGGCAGGCTGGAGACCCTTGGTCAGGAAGAGCAGCAAGAGAAGCCAGATGGCCCCGGCGGTGGGCAGGGCCCAGCCCTGGCTTCTGTCTGCCCCCTGACCCCAGCTGGACCTGGCCATCACGTTCTTCCAACTGGGCCATGGCCTCCCCATCTTGCCTCACCCCCACACGTGGTCACAACGGTTTTGACCATCGTAGGCCCTGCGCCCATTCATTCTGCACCATTTTATTTAACCCTCGCCATACCCCACTGTGATAGGTTATCTGGGTGAGGGTACCGCATCTCCAAGAGGAAAGGTGCAGTCACAGAGTGGTGCAAGCCAGGGCTGGAACTGGGAGCCAAGGATGGCTGCAAGCCTCAGCTGTCCCCTCCACTCCACACTGGAGGACGATCTCTGCCTACCTCAGGCCTCCACTCTCGCAGCTTCACAGGCTCTACCTCCCCTTTCTTTCGCTATTGCCAACCACAGCCCTGGCACCTGTCTCGGTTGCTAGGTGCTGCCTTTGCAGATACCTCAAACGGGATGACTTCAAATAACAGAAGTGTATCTGCTCATGATTCTAGAGGCCGGGAGTCTGAAACAAGGTGCGGGCGAGGCCATGCTTCCCTCGAAGTCCCCAGGGAAGAATTTGTTCATGCCTCTTCTGGCTTTTTGGCAGTTCCTGGCAATCCTGGGCATGCCTCAAATGGCAGCAGCACAGCTCCCTCTCTGCATCCGTCATAAGGCCGTCGTCCCTATCTGCGTCCAAATGGCCTCTCCTAACAAGGACACCAGTCATCGTGGATTAGGATCCACCCTCATCCAGTTTGGCTTCATCTCAGCTCATCACATCTTCAAAGATCCTGTTTCCCAATAGGATCACAGTCATAAAAGATAGCCATAACATATCTTTTGGGGGGACATATCTTTTTTAGGGGGAGGACACGATATAATCCATAACACATCCCAAATGACAAAGGCATGTTATGAATGACTCTAACAAGAATTAGAGTGGTACATTTTTCTCTAGAGAGAGAGAAGGGGAGGTTTCGAGCATCTCCTAAGTATCAGCACTCTGCACGCCACTTTGCAAGCACTGACTTGTTTCACCCTCAGAACTCCCCCATAGGGTTCGTGTTATGATTCCCATTTTACAGGTGGAGAAACAGAGACTGAGAAGCTAAGTCACGTGCCCAAGGGTCACACAGCTTCTGAGAGGCAGGGCTGATGTGAGGTCCGGGGCTGGGAGGCTAACTCTGCCCCTCTGTCGTGATGGGGACCACAGGTGGGGGCTTCCCAAGGGCAGGCCTCAGACTCCCCCCCTCTGCGGGCCGGCACCCGCATAGACCCCGCCCAGTGTCAGCAGGCACCATGAACTTGGTCAATGAATTGACAGGCGGGTAAATGCATGGATTAGTTCTTGGGCTCCTTGACATTCTAGAAGCATCATGTAGGGGTGAAAAGCAAGGACCCCGGAGCTAGACTGCCTGGGTTCAGAATCCTGGCTGCCACCAACCAGCTGTGTGTTCTGAGCGAGTGACTTCATTTTTCTGTCCCTCAGTCTTCTCACCTGTAAAATGGGCCCTCTAATAGTGTCTACCTCATAGAGATCATAAGGGAATTTGTAACATTCTTAGAATACCTGGCACAAGGTAAGTGCCAAATACGTTTTTGTTAAGTTGAAATATATATAGATTTGAATTTATAAATCTAAGTTGTCTCAATTTTGTTTTTGGGGAAGCGGCTGTGGCTCAATCAGTAGGGCTCCCGTTTACCATGTGGGAGGCCCCGGGTTCGGTTCCCGGGGCCTCCTGGTGAGGGCAGGCCCGCCCGCACGGCGTGGTTGGCTGGCCCAGCGAGCACAAGCAGCAAGGGGGGAATAAATGAATAAATAAATAAAATCTTTAAAAAAAAAAAAAAAAATTTTGTTTTTGAACAAGTCATAGTAGTGTGTACTTTTAACATTATGCATTTATCTAATTTAGTATCTGACCCAACTAATATAAAAGTCACCTCTTGGTTGCTCGTGGACTTGGCTACATTTGCACAAACTCTTTATTTGTATTTTGTTTTACATACAAGACCAACATCAGGGCTCCATCCCTGAACATTGCAGAGAGGGTCTCCAGATTAGTTTTGGCCCTTGGGTTGCTTTGCTTTCTTCACGTTTAAGGAGAAACAGCACAAAGGAGATCATTTTAAATGCCAAAGCTGTGATTGTTCTATGCTGCCAGGGAAAAGCATGGAGCGAAGCTTCTCGGAAGCTCTGGGGTGAAGACTAAAATGGAAGTGACTGGTGGATGCTAGAAGAATGCCATTCCAGGGAGGGGGCTCAGAGCATGGTCAGGTATGGGGGGGGTCCCAGAGAGCTGTCCCCCTCTGAGAGCGAGGGAAATACCCACACGCCTTGCCATGGGACACGGCAGAGACTGAAGGCAGCATCCACTCATTCATTCCAGACACACATCATTTGTACCTCTGGGAGCCTGGGTGTCACTGAGAAGGGTCACGACCCCTGTCTTTGAGTCACCACTGCACGCTCTTCGACTGTGAGAGACAGATCTAGAAATAAAAGATTGTAGCAAAGCCTCACAAGCACACTGTGGCCGTGCTTGGAGTTCCACACATAAAAGGATGGAGAAAATGTTCTCAACCAGGATCCTCTGAGGGAGAACATTTTAATTCTATGAAAGAGATATTTTGATAAGATGATGAGGATGGAGGGTGAGGCCACAAGTATGTGTGAAAATAAAAAAAGCAAGTGACTAAATGGCAGGGAGACAAGGAGACAAGGAAAGGAATGTGTCTTGCCCAAGGAGAAGGAGAGGAAAGATAAGATATGAAATGGGAGCCAGGGAAATATAGGAATGGTAGGGGCCATGGCGGGGGCGGTGGGGGGGGAAACACTGGTCAGAGACAGCTTGGTGGTGGGGTGACCAAAGGAAATACGGGGGAACAGGAATGTCTGAAAGAAAGTCTCTAGTTTGTTTATTGGGGGGGGGGGAGGTACCACAATGGAGCCCTAGGAACAAATCTCCAGTAAAGTTTACATTGATCACTACTCCTGTTTCTGTGTACGTAGGCTATTTTGAGGGCACTCAAAGAGGGGGTTTTATCTAAAAAAAGAAAGCTACCATGTGCCAGACATTATTATATGTGCTTTACATGAATGGACTCATTGAATCCTCACAACAATCCTGTAAGGCAAGTCCTACCTTTATCCCCATTTTCCAGGTAAGGAAAGTAAGACACAAAGAGTTAAGCAACCTGCCCAAATTAGTGCATGGTAGAGCCATGATTTGAGCCCGGGAAGCCTGGCTTTAGACCTGGACAAAGGTGACCCCTGCCCCAGGCAACACAGAGCAGAGGTTCCTGCTCTGACCCTCCTCTGGTCCTACTCCCTCCCCCCATGGCAAAGGTCAAGGGATTTACCACCGGGAATCCATGCCCCTCACCTCTAGACCATACCCTGGGAGCCTGGGACCACAGAATCCCCTACCAAAATGGCTCTGTCAGGTAGGACAAGGGTGCCCTTGACCAAAGTATGTTGGAAGGAATGGACACTGAAGTTCCCATAGAGGCACTCACCAAGAAAAGGGGGGTCTAGTCTAGATGGTAAATGACTCAGACTCAACACAAGCTCCTAAGAGCTAATGGAGGCTGCAGCTCTGGTACCATCATAGCCAAGGCTGGAAGCTAATCTGGTTTGAGAGAATAATGTCTGAACATGAACCAAGGAAACCAACCTTGGAGCCCAAGTATGGGAAACCACCAGAGAGACAGCAGAGATATATAAGAGCAAGGAGCTCACCACAACCATTTACATGTCCCTTGGGCTGTGCAGAACTAGTGTTTAACGGTGACATCTGGTGGTGCAGAGAAGCAAGAGCCCCAGAGGGCTGCTCTGATGCTCAAGTGTTCTCTGCATCTGGTATTTCGGAAGTAGGATTAAATAAAGACCCCAGGATTTTTGGACAATTCAAAAGGAAGAAGATAGTAAACTTTATACAGATAGGGTTTGAGAGGGAGGGAGGATTCAGTGACTAATTAGAAAAGAAAGAGATGTGACCAGATTCCCTACCCTAAGCTATTAGTATAGGTCATATCTGTTCCACTGGAAAGGAATGTATCTGCATTGCTGTTAAGCTCCTTGGTGATAATGGTTTTTCAGCTCTTCAGATCTACTAGCATTTCAATATATTCATAGATATTGTAAGAGGAGAGGCACACCTCCAACACCCATAAAATATGGGGCAAGACATTAGTGGTTCCTCACCAAACAAAAATAAAATGCTTCAGATACTTTTTTAAAAAGAAGATTCCAGGGATTGAACCCTGGACCTCATATATGCAAAGCAAGCACTCAACCCCTGAGCTACACCCACTCTGCTTCAGATATTTTTGAAGAAGTAAAACTCCAAAGCAGAACCATTGTTTAAGTTCTAAATTACCATGTTTGGATTTGTGGAGGAATTGGCATCTTTTGAAAACCATATTGAAAACCTGTTGAAATGTCTGCTTAAAAAAAAAACAAAAACGTGGAAACATGGAACAGTTTAATCTTTTAAGAACCAAGAGCTGGAGCCCTGCATTAGAAAAGAAAATGTATTTTCATTAGTCAGCCAAAAGGGTGCTGATGCAAAATACCAGAAATCGGTTGACTTTTATAAAGGGTATTTATTTGGGGTAGAAGCTTACAGTTACCATGTCATAAAACATAAGTTACTTCCCTCACCAAAGTCTGTTGCCACGTGTTGGAGCAAGATGGCTGCCAGCGTCTGCCAAGAGTTCAGGCTTCCTGGGTTCTTCTCTTCCCAGGGCTTGTTTCTCTCCAGGCTCAGCTGCCCTGCTCTCGCCACAAGGCCAGCTGTAGACCATCAGGTCACCAGCTCTGTCTCTCTCCCCAGGGCTCCATTCTCTCCGGGCTCAGCTGCTCTGCTTCTCGGTGTGCTTACTTCCCAGGCTCCAGCTCAAAACTCCAACCTCCCTTCTCTGCAGTGCGGTTTCTCTGTGAGTCCCCACCCACCAAAGGGGCGGGAATGCAATGTCCTATTGACGTGGCCCAATCAAAGCCTTAATCATTATTTAATCAAGTAAAAGTGAAACCTCTGAATCCAATATAATCTAATATGCCCAGACAGACAGACCAGTTTACAAACATAATCCAGTATCTATTTTTGGAATTCATAAACAATATCAAACTGCCACAGTATTCTTCACAATTCAGTCTTTATCTTTTGCAATCCACTCTTTTTACATACATCCGTTCATGCCATCTGTGCCTGCAAAAAAATTAGAGAAACTAAGGGCCAGAGGCATTAGAATGACTTGTCCAAGGTCAAATAGCAATAAGCGGTCGAGCTAAGATTCCAACCCACGTTGATCTGACTCCAAAGCCCACAGTTGCTTTAGCACCACTGCCTTTCTCTCTGGAAAACAGTGGGAAGCCTGCAGCAAGCTTGGGGAGTTGCCATTGGAAAGCTATTTTCAACTACCCAGCAGGGAGGGCAATGGCTTTCAAGTCTACTTATCTAGATATACCTCTTCTCAATTCAGGATTCAGGAACGCAGGGATCTCACTCAGCCCTAAGCTTGCTCACTGATGGCCATCGGAGGTCATTTTGTGTCCAGCTGAAAATGGATTTGTGCACAGGGCACAGGATCTCAGCGAGAGACTTACTTCTCAGAGTTCCAGGTCTGCAGACAGCTCAAAGATAGAATAACCCTGAATTTAAAAACTACATGTAGCCTGTGTGCTTGAGCATGGGCAGAATCTCATGGGCCAGCACAGCACCAAGGAAGGATGGAGATGTGACTGTAACAAACTGAAACCTCAGTCTCCCCTTCTGGAGACAAACTTTGGCCCTTAGGTGACACTAGATGCCGCTGGCAGGGACTGCGTGCCCTTGGCAATGGGCTCACTGGACTCCTTGAAACATTAACAGCAAGTAATCTCCATAATCAAAAGGACAGACACTTAAGTGCCCATAAAGTTTCCTGGGGGCCGGACAAGCTTTGGCAATCGCAGCATTTTATTAGACTGCTGGCCCTCGGCAGTAAAAATAACCTTGGTGTCTCTTAGCCAGATTTTGTTTTTTTCCACATGGCTTTTGCCTGCCATTAAATGGCCCAACCCAGAATAGTCTTTTCCTTCCATCACGAAGTGGAAAAATTCTTGGTGGCATAACCCGAGAGCTGGGACCCGTTCATGAGTCCCAAGGGCCCTCTTTCTCCTGACCAGGTGATTCCGGGGCATTCCGTGGAGGACATGTTCTTGAAGACTTTACTTCAGGAGGTCCAGGAAACAGCTCAGCACTGTACTCCTCCCAGAGGGAACCAAGGAGAAGAGACACTCTTGGGACAAGGTTCTTTTGCTGTGGTTTTGTGGTTGTTTGACTTTTTTTTTTTTTTTTTTAATGCTCAGAGCAAAAGCATTAAAACTTTTCCACTACAGTTGGGGAAACTCAGGAGTATGCTATTTCAAGTTTCTGGGGCATGTCTGTCGGGATTCACCATACAGCCTGGGGCACTGAAATCAGGCGGGTCCTGCCTACCCCTCAGTGCGGTGAGGGGCAGGAGAAGGAAGCCCTGGTGAAGCCCCAGGGCCACATCTGCGTGCCCCCGCGCTTTCTTCTTTCCTTTCTTCTTGATTAGTACTGACCCCTTTTTTTAACCCCAAGGGATGACAGAGCAAATTCCAGGTCTGGGGATATTTTTTCCCACTTCCATTGATAGATTTAAAATGAATGGTTGAAATCTCCCATGCATAAGAATTCCAAATAATTGATGTAGATACTAAACCCTCAAGGAGATGGAACGTAACTCCCCACTCCATTAAATGTGAGCTGCACAGTGACCTCCTGCCAAAGACGGTAGTGTGGAAAGGGAGAAGAAAGAGTAACTTTACAGGGGAGAAGGCTGAGAAACCCTCCCTCAGGCAGGCAATCAAGGTCAACATCAACAGTGAGAGGTCACACGGATGGATAGCAGGCGTCCTCGGCATGATAGGAGGCGAAAGGCCCTTTACCGCTGTGCTCATCTTCCATAAAAGCCACAACCCGAGTCTAACTAGGAGGGAAAAATCAGAAAAACCCCAACTGAGGGACATTCTACGAAATACCTGACTAGCACTCCTCAAAACCGTCAAGGTCATTAAAAATTTTTGAAAAATTAAAAAAGGGAAGTCTGAGCCACTGCCACAAGGAACCTAAGGTGACAAGACAACTAAATGTGATGTGGTATCCTGGATAGGAAAGGGGACATGAGATGCGAACTAATAATAGTTAATAGTTAATAATAATGTTACCAAAATTTCTTCATTAATTCTAACAACTGTACCAAACTAACCTAAGATGTTAACAATAGGGAAAACTGGGTGGGGGTTATATGGGAACTCTCTGTACTATCTTCACAAGTTTTCTAAAAATCCAAAAGTGTTCTAAAATAAAAAGCTTATTTTAAAAATTAATGATTCCAAACCTACAACTTTTCCAATAAAGAAAAAAATTAATGGTTCTGTTTCATCTTTTGCCCTGCTTGCATCTGCTTCTTACCGGCATTTGGCATCTTGGTTAGTCTTAACATCATTCATTCACTCCTTCCTTCATTCACTCATTCATTTATATATTTGTTTATTTATTGCTTCCCATTTGGGGATATTTATTTTAAAAGTCTACTCCGTCAATCCTGTAATTGACCCAAAGATGAATATATCAGAATCCTTTAATCCTCCCCAGACATTTTTAAGGAAGCACCCAAGGGTTTGGAACCAACATCCTGTTTGAATGCTATTGCCTTGCTAGATTTGGATATAACATATTTCACAGACAGTTGAGATTTTCCATGGATTCCTACTGGGAGCTATGATGTGGCATTTAAATAACGAATAAGAGAATGTTTATGACTTGTATATTGCTAATATCCTGTGAACTCTTTTGATTTGCAAAATTTTTCTTCCATGCTGCGAGTTGTATTTTCATTTTGTTGGTGTTCTTTGAAACACAAAAGTTTTAAATTTTGATGATATTCCTTTTCTTTTTTCTTTTTTTTACTTGCGTCTAAGAAACATTGACTAATCCAAGGTCACAAATATTTATTCCTATATTTTCTTCTAAAAGTTCTATGCTTTAGCTCTCACATTTAGTACTTGATCCATTTTGTATTATTTTTTTATATGGTGTGAGGTAGGGATCCAGATTAATTCTTTTGCCTGTGGATATCCAGTTTTTCCAGCATCATTTGTTGAAAAGACTATTCTTTTCTCCCATTTACTTGTCTTGGCACCCTTTTCAATAATCAATTGACCATAAATGTGAGAGTTTATTTCTGGACCCTAAATTCTATCCCATTCTTCTACAGGTCTAGCCATATACCACCATGGTTTAGATTACTGTAGCTTTGCAATAAGTTTTGCAATGGTAAAGTATGAGTCCTCCCATTCTGTTCTTCTTTTTCAAGATTGTTTTGACTATTCTGTGTCCCTTGATTTTCCACATGAATTTTAGGATCAGTTTGTCCATTTCTGCAAATAAGCCTGTGGGAATTTTGATAGCAATTGCACTGAATCTGTAGATAAATTTGAGGACTATTGCCATCTTAACAAGATTAGGTCTTCTGATCCATGAACATTGGATTCTTTCCATTTATTTAGGTCTTCTTTAATGTCTTTCAACTATGTTTTGTAGCTTTCAGACTATAAGTTTTACATCTTTTGTTAAACATATTCCTAAATGTTTCGTTCTTTTTTATATGCTATTGCAGATGAATTTTCTTATTTCATTTTTGGTTTACTCATTGCTAACAATATAAATACAATTGATTTTTGTGTATTAATCTTGTTTCTTACAACATTGCTGAAATTTTTTATTAGCCCTAATAGCTTGTAGTGGGTTCCTTAGATTTTTCTATATGCAAGGTCATGTAATCTGTAAGTAGAAAAGTATACTTCCATTCCAATACAGATGCTTTTATTTTAATATTTCATTTCTTGCCTATCAGTTTTTCTTGGGCTGATTTTTGTATCAGATTTTCTTTTCTCCAATGGTATATATTTATGTAAATCATCCCAAATAATATTTGGAACAAGATAGAATCTAAATTAGTACATTTAAAAATAAAGGTCATACTCTATTGATTCAGTCTTGTTTCTTCTAATAAGGTCAGAAGTCCTGAACTCTATACAATGAATTCTCCTTGTGTAGAAATTTTAGGGGGGGAAATGCTGATGATCAAGTAATTCAGTTATCTACAAAAATGTTGATAGCAATCATTGTCCTTCAACAGCTGTTTTAGAAGAAGGGTAATATATAAATAGATTCCATCCTGGAAAACCACATTAACTTTTTTTTTTTTTTTTTAATTATAATAGCACTAAATCATTGTGCTGTCATTAACAATGCTACAAGAACTTCAAGTTCATGAAGTGGTCCATGACACATGATGAGTAAGTTTATTGTTTAACTTTTTTCTCTGACTTTCCCCTGGGGCAGGACTGTGTCTTAATTCCTCTCTATCCCTGGTGCCTGGCATTTAATGGGTATTCAGTGAATGCTGGTCGATTTTAATTCAACTGAACTGTTTTTGATATCTCCTGACTTAAGAATTATATCTTAATATGTTTCCAATTTACAATGATTTTAACCCTAACATATTAATATCTTTACATAATTTTAATGGTGGCTTAGTTTACAACACTACAAGGTAAGTGGAACTTCTAGGTTTGTGGATATAGTAAATAGGAGAATAAATTCCTATTGCTTGTTGCCTCCACAATATCTGCTCTGATAGTCTCAAGGGACAGACTGGCCTCTCCCCCGTGGGACTGGCATTGCATGGGTAGATCCAGAGCTTGTCTTTCGTGCCCAGAAGAATGGCAGGAGGGCTTAGTTTGCAGGAGCTCTCTCCATTCCCATGCCACTCAAACTGCATCACTGCTTAGTGTGAGGCCTCTCATTGTTTAGTGCCTTATCCCTGTCCCAGTTATGTATTGCTAGACAACAAAGTACTTAGTGACTTGAAACAACAACCACTCGATCATCTCATGACTTTGTGGATCAGGAATTTGGGCAGAACCCAGCTGGTTGGTTCTTCCACTGTATATGTGGCATCCACTAAGGTCACTCCGTGGTGATAAGGTTGCAGGTGGGCTGGTCTGGTCTAGAGAATCTAAGATGGTGTCCTTGGGCCACTATGTCTCTCCAGCACAGTGGCATCAGGGAAGTTGGATCTCAGAGCTTCCAGAGAGACTATTCCAGAAGAGAGAAGGTGGAAGATGCCAATATTGTAAAGCCCATGCCCAGAAATGGACAAGCATCACTTCTGCCATATTCTGTTGGTCAAAGCAGCCACAAGTCCACCCAGGGGCAAAGATGGGAGGAGCATCAAAGCATTGGAGGCCACTTTTTTTTTTCCTGGAATGTTTGTAAAGGTTTTAATGATTCATTTTCCATATTTAAAGGATAAATAGACATGCAAAATATACAGAAAAAAGCAATGAACAGGAATGACCTTTTTGTGAGAATGAGAGATAAAAAGGAATGCAGATACCATTAGAAGTCTGAGAAAAGAAGATGGTTGTGAATCCAATCATTTCCATCACACTCAGTGTGGATTTATGGCCTATTGTGGTTGCCTTTGGCACAGGTGTGTGACCAAGAAAGGCTTGGGAAACTTTGGAGGCCACTTTTAATCCACCACAGTCCCCATTGCCCACGATCCCATTATCCCTTCCCTCTTAGGCAGCCTTTCTATGTGTTTGATGTGCCTCCTTGAATTTGAATGTAATCTGTTAAATATTAAAGTGTGTTTTATTTTTAATTTCCATAAATGGTGTGCTATAGACCTCTATGTAGTAAAAAATTTGGCCTTGCCCAAAGAGAAGGCCTGGCCCCCTTTACCTTCAGCTTCTGGGAGGTAATCTCTGGGCCCTTGGAATGTTATGACTGATAGGAGTGTCTTTGTTTGCCTGGGAGCCTTGGGCCACACCGGATAGTCAATGTGATTTAGGGTGGGGCTGGACACCCCAGAATGGCCAACGAGGTGACTTAGGTGGGATTTGGGTCACACACTGTCAGTCAACCTGGAGACTAAGGTCAACCACACAGGCAATCAATGACACATGCCTATGTAATAGAACCCCAAGAGGAACTCTGAGCGCCACCTATCAGATGAGCTTTACTCATTAACAATACTCTGCACGTGTTGTCACACATAGACACTCAGAGAGTAGCACATCCTGATTCCCTGAGGAGAGGACGATTTAGAATCTCCACATTAGGAACCCCACTGAACTCTGCCCTATGCATGTCTTCCCTTGGCTGATTTAAATGCATATCTGTTCCCTGTAATGAGCAATAATCATGAACATAATAGCTTTAAGTGAGTTCTAGAGTCCTTGTAGTGCAATTATCAAACCTGAGGGTGGCTTTGGGTGGTGTCAGAAATGAGGGCAGTCTTGGGGACTATGCCCTGTGACTCTGTAGTTGACTGGCCTCTCACAGTTGGACCCAACTCTGTGTGACCTCATTCTGTGGTTTTACTTTTGCCACTGCATTATGGGAATGCCAACCATGAACACATCCCCTCCTCTTGACTAGAGCTGTTTACATTGTGCACCCTACACTTTGACTTATACATCCCCCTGAGATGGACACCTGAATGGCCTCCAACTCCCCCAACGTACACATTGAGTGAACATCTCTTTGCACGTTCCTTTTTGGAGCCACGAGAGAATGTCTCTGGGCTGTATTCCAAAAAGTTGCATTGCTGGATCATTAGCAGGTTATATGCACAGTGAACTTAGACCAATGCTTTCAGACTGCTCTCCAGAGTGGGGCACCTTCCCACATCCCCTGGCAAAGAAGGGCTGCCTTTTTCCCTCTACATTGTGGTCAACACTTAGCATTATCCTACTGTATAATTTTCATGAATCTGATGGGTATATAGTGAAGGTTCATGTTGAATGTTTTTAAGTAAAGCCTGTTATCGTTTTGGGAAACACGGGAAGGAAGGAGGGAAAGAAGGAGGGAAGGAAGGAGGGAGGGAAGGAGAGGACAGTTGGCTGGGTAGGAAGAATCAGGCAGGAAGTTTTCTGAACTGTGAGGTACACTGTGGAATCCTAGAAGCAGACAGAGAAGTCAAAGGTCATCTTGTGGAAAGTTAGACATTTGGCTTCCCAGGCAGCTTGGCTGGAAAACATCTATTCCATATGGCCAAGGCTGGCTGTATCTGCTTACCCTCCACGGTTCCTGGGAGCTGAGAGAGGGTGGACCATCCAGCTAGACCCTGCCTCCTCTGTCCCAGGCTCCCAGGTCTACCTCCCCAAGGCAATTCTTCCTCCTCCTCTTGACCTCTCAGGTCCTTTACAGGGACCAGAGACATCTTCTTTAGAGAGACTTGCTTTAATTTGTTTTAATGTCCAGCCTGCTTTGCTCCCTCTTCCCTTCCTTTCCTCCTCCCTTCCCTCTTCCTCTGTCCCGCACCCCTTCTCCCCAGAACAGATGTGGACAAAGCTCAGGTCTTTAGAACATCTGCTGAGACACCAGCTGCCATCCTCCGGGAACCCCTGACCCCACCAACTATTGGGTTTCATCCAAGGACCTTGGTTCTCTGGCCAGAATATTTGCACTGATGTCAGCAGTGTCCTCTAACTATTAAGATAATTTACTGAAGTCCCTGATACATTCACTCACATAGAAGGAAGGGAGAAATGCCATTTTTTAAGGCATTGGCTATCATTGGAGCTGGCTTACCTAGGAAGGAGTAAAGAATCACCCTATTCCCCGCAGCAAGAAACTCTCCCTTCTGGAATTATCTGGACACACAGGAGACATATAGGAAAAAAGACTCAATTGTATGCAGAGCAGGTCTAGCTCAGTGGTTGAGCGTCAGCTTTGCACGTAAAAAGACTCGGTTCTTCCAATTAAGAAAAGAAAAAAGATTTGGAATTTGGCCAGCAGCTGCATGCTGACTGCCCCAGGAGGAAGGCTTTGCTTTTATTTATTAGATCTTTCTTTGTTTGTTTTCTTGAGGGGGTGGGATGGTTCCTGAGAGGGAGCAAGTGGGCCTGGAAATAAAAAAGGAAGCAGAGGGAATCTGGAGAGGAAATGGGCAGTGAGAGGTAACCAGGGGATCTTTAGACACAGATGGAGAATCTTTAGTTTTAAAGAGACCCCTCTGTAACTCTAGACCTTCAGGAAACATCTGCTAAACTCGACAGCTGTGCACTGGTGATCATTTGAAAACCAGTATTTGGTTGATATGGCATAGAAAGAAAAGGACAGTCTCGGGGGTAAGATAGGAATGCGATTGAGTGCTCAGTGTGAAAAGGAAATCAGAGCCAGCATGACCGGTAAAGTATAAGCTCCTGGGAATCCGGAAACATCTGGGAAAAGGCCTTGGGCTTTTCCATAAAGCCTGGGCTGCAGGCTCTTGGGAAGGCGGGCCAGAAGACTGGTGAACTTGGGGATATGCAAATCGAAGGCAAGTGGGGCACATATGCACATTGCATACACACTCAAACACACCCTGTCTCCCTCACACACTCGTACACAATCACTCACACACACACACACACACACACACTCATATACATGCCCCTCCACAGAACCTGGTCCTCCTAGAATAGTGGTTCTCTCTTGGCTGCACATTTGAATTGCCTGGGAGCTTTTTAAAAATGTCAAAGCCAAAAAAAATAAATGTCAAAGCCTACCCCTCCACCAAACCAATTACATCAGAATCTGGGCCTGGGCATCAGTTTTCCAAAGCCTGAGATGATTTCCATGAGTAGATAGGGTTGGTGACTTCTGTATACGACAAGGAACCCTGACAACTTTCAGCTGCACGTAAAACAGATGCCATCAGTGGTCTCCTGCAGCAAAAGACTCACCTTAACCATCGGCCCTTCCACCAAACAGTTTTCCCAGACTTTCTTTTCCCCTCCTTTCTCACTACCTCCTTCCCCTAACCCTCATGCTAACAGGCACAACAGGGCAAAATGTTGCCAGATAAAATACAGCATGTGCAGTTAAATTTCAGATAAACGACAAATAATTTTTAGTATAACCATGCAATATTGGTAGGCTTCGTGCAACACGCTGAAAAATTATTTGTTGGAAATTCAAATTCAACTTCGGCAACTTGTAGTTTTAGTGCTAAATCTGGCAACCCTAGACAGGGACAACTTAAAAACAAGAAAGGACAAGCTTTCCTTCCCTGCATGGAACAGAGATCTGGTGTAAACACCAGCCTCAGAGGCAGAGTCACACTCCAGGTTCCAGGGCTGAGCGCCTGTGAGAAGCCACCAAGTTTTCTGCTTGGCCCGCCCGGTGCCATGGCACAGAGCACCATGAGGTGCTACCACCAGAGGGCGCTCTATGAGGGGGCGGGAGAAACCAGCTTGAGAGAGCAAGCAAGCAGGACAAGACTCCCAAAAGTGGTTGCTTTGGGACAAAGCAAGGGAGCAATCCCTAGATGAGTGTGAATGCTCAAGCAGTGGATTAGAGGGAAATTTCTTCATCTTTTCAACTAAATCCTCTTGAGGACTGCCAAGCTGAAATAAGAGAGTAGGGTGATCTCAGGGTAGAATGTAAGAGCTCACCAACTGGCAGATGCTACTTTGATAGTGGTTTGTGGTTTTTAAAATTTTTTTAATGACACAAATAATATGTGAATGAATTGTATTATGAAATTGTCAAACCATTCAGAATTAAATGTGAAAGTCACCCTTTAGCTTGGCCCATGTCTCATACTAGAATTTATTCACATAAAAGCCAGCTATTAATCTTATTGTGGTTCCCTTGTGATAAACCATTTCTCTCTTGCTGCTTTCAAGATTTTTTCCTTCTCTTTGGCTTTCAGAAATTTTACTATGATATGTCTGTTTGTTAATCTTTTTGCATTTATCCTACATGAAGTTCATTGAGTTTCCTGAATATGTAGATTAAACATTTTCAATAAATTTGGGACGTTTTCAGCCACTGTATCTTCAAATATTTTTTCTGCTCCTTTCTCTCTGTCCTCTCCTTCTGATGCTCCCATATGCATAGGTTGGTGCACTGAATGGCATTCCATGTTTATCTGAGGCTCTGTTCACCTTTCTTCATCCTTTTTTGCTCTCTGTTCTTAAGATTGCATAATCTCTGTTTTATTTATCTTCAAGTTTTCTCATTCTTTCTTCTGCCAGTTCAAATATACTACTGAACCCCTCTCATGAAAATTTCATTTCAGTTATTGTACTTCTCAACTTCAGACTTTCCATTTGGTTCTTTTTATAATTTCTATCTCTTTATTGATATTTTCCATTTGATGCAATATTGTCATTGTACCTTCTTCCATGAACAAGAAAGTCTTGATCCCTGCCTACAGCAGGCTGAATGATAGCCCTCAAAGATATAGCCAGATCCTAATCCCTGGAACCTGTGAATGTTTCCTCACATGGAAAAAATGGATTTTGAAAGTGTGATTAAGTTAAGGACCTGAGATGGGGAAATTTTTCTGGATTATCCAGGTAGGCCAATGTAATCACAAATGTCCCTTATAAGAGAGAGGGAAAAGAAGAGAGGGCAATGTGAAAATGGGTGTGATGCACTTTGAAGTGATGCACTTTGAAGATGGAGGAAGGGGCTGCAAGCCAAGGAATGCAGATGGCCTCTAGAAGCTGAAAAAGGCAAGGCAATGGGTTCTTCCTTGATACCTCCAGAAGGGACCAGCCTTGCCAACACCTCAACCTTAGCCCAATGAAACTGATTTCAGATTTCTGGCCTCCAGAACTATAAGAGAATAGATGTCTGTTGTTTTAAGCCAAAGTTTGTGGAAATTTGTTATAGCAGCCACAGGAAGCTAATACAGGAGCCTTCCCTGGCTACAGGTTGGGTAGGCGACACCCCTCATCTAAGCCTCCTCTGCCCCCTACCCCATCCTGACACAGACATGATGCTTCTCCACTGTATTGGACCTGTTTACCTGTTGGTCTTCCCCACCAGACTGAGGCAAGATCTATTCGTTTCCATGTCTCTAGCACCTGCAGAGGGTCCAGCACATGGTGCAATGTGAATGAAATGTTGAAGGGCCAACATCATGCTGAAATGCAACAAAGCAGGGACCACTTGCTTAAGGTCTTTAGGAGTCTAATAAATTCCTCCCTAGGGACCCGTTGGCCATCAAAGCTGGCTCTGAGACCCCCAGTTGTCAAATTTCTATAACAGCTCCCCTGGGACGAAATCAGGAATGAGACTCCATGCCAAATGACTCAAATGCCTTGGGGAGCAGAGTTCTACAGCCCACATTCTTGGGACCCCCAGGAGCATGAAATCTTGGGATAATGTCCCACATAGCATGGAAAATGGGACAAAGGAATTGGAAGGTTTGCACTCTGCTCCTTTCTTCCCTGTCTCCTCTCTTTTCTCTCTCTTCTGTCTTCTACATTCCTCTGTGACTCAGGATGGAATAGGGCACTGTATTAGTCAGGGTTCTCTATGCAAACAGAACTGACAGGAGATATCTGCAAATAGTATGAGATTTTATAAAATCGTCTCACATGACCATGGGGATGCATGAGTCCAAATTCCATAGGGCGGATTGCAAGCCAGGGACTCTGACGAAGGTCCGTGATGAATTCCCAGGAGATGCAGGCTGACTGAAGTAGAAGTGGGAATTCTCTCTCTGGATGCTAAAATCAATTCCCCTTTTAAGGCCTTCAACTGATTGGTGAGACATCACTCACTGCTGATGGCAGTCTCCTCAGTTGACTGTAGATGTAACCAGCCATCTATGCAATCATCTCACTGATGATTAAAGTTCATGGAATGCCCTTGTATTACAACTAGCCCAGTGCTTGCTTGACCAGACAACTGGGCACCATTACCTGGCCGAGTTGACACATTAGCCTAACCATCACAGGGGCTCACTGCCAGCTGGGGTTCACCTAGCCCTTACCGGAGAGGCAGATCTGGCCTTAGAATGTGGGCTCTGCAGCCTTCTCCAAGCATTCTGCTATTTAAATCCCAGCACTGGGGACCTGGGCCAGGAGGCCCACAGCTGCTGCAGGGATTTGAGTTGAAACCATATGGTTTTTCTTTAGTCCTCTCCCACCTCCTTTTCTCAGCACCTGTCCTATCCAATCCCTTATTTCTGCCATCCCACCCAACCCCCATGGCCCTGGTCAGCACTCCCTGCCCGGAATGAAGTTGGAGCCTGCTTAGCTGCCTGGTGAATCCCTCCAGTTCAACCACCACAGCCACAAGAGGACTTGGTGACTTGGACCTCAGCACACATTGCTGCACAGAGGTCTCACCCCTCTCCTGCCTCTTACAGGGGAACTTTTAGGACAGCCATCAGCAACTTACTCTTTGTATCCCTGGGGATACAAATGAATGAGAAAGAGGTTGGTCTAGAGAGAAGTCTAAAGCACGTGGTCACAGCACTGTCACCTTACTCACAGTTTGGGCTTCGGTCTCCTCAAATGAAAATAGGGTGTTCATTGGTTCTCTGTATTTATTGAACATCTACTAGATGCCAGGCACTCTTCTGTGTGCTGGAAATGCAGCAGTAAATAGAGTCCCTACCTTCATGAGGCTCACGTTCTAGCAGGTGAAGACACATCATCAGCAAAGAGATTTGCCAGGGAGCAGAGAGGAAAGCAGGGCGGGAGGAGGGTATGGGGAAGAGGGGAGATGTTTGCTAGGGCATTCCCTCCAGTGGTCCCCACTTTACTCAGAATAAAACCCGGCACCCTTATTTTGTTTTCAAGGCCATGAGTGCTCTGCCTCCTTCCCCCAAACCTCGTGAGCCTTTCCTGTCTGCCCCTGGCTCCTACTGCTTCCCACTTCACCCCTCTCCAACCACACTAGCCTCCTGGCTGCTCATTGATCCTGCCAAGATCACTCTCTGCTTCAGGACCTTTGCACTTTCTGTTCCCTCTGCCTGCAATGTTCTTCCACCACATGACTTAAGGCCTCGCCTCTTAGAATTTCGTTCAAATGGTAGTTTCTGAAAAGCCCACTCCTGCTGACCTGATTTAAAGTTGCGAGCCCCTTGCCTGCTGAGTTTTTGGCTTTTTGTTTTCCATAGCAGTCAGTCATCATCTTCTAACACTGACTTATTATTCTTATTGTTTATAGTCTTTCTCCACAAGGGCAGGAACCTTGGTCTGTATTCCCTGTCCCTAGAACAGAGCTTGTCACATGGGGGATCCTCAATGAATATTTGCTGAAGAAATGCATGAATGACTTGAATGAATGAACAAATGAATGATTACAGGAAGCATCATTGAATGGTGACAGTTCACCACCTCCTGTAGGAAGAAGTTGAGCAACAGGGTCATCTGGAGGAAGAATATTCCAGGCAAAGGGAATCACCAGTGCAAAGGTCCTGAGGTAGGAATGTGCTGGTGTGTTGAAGCAACAGCAAAGTAGCCAGCGTGCCTGGAAAAAGCAAGGGCAAGAGGGGTGGGAAAGAGACCAGAGAGGTGGGAGAGGCCAAACAACATATGGAGAGTTGGGGGGCTAAGGTCAGGACTCTGGCATTTACTCTGAGATGGTAAACCACAGGCAAGTTTTGAGCAGGAAAGAGCCATGATCTAATTTCTGTTTGAAAAACACTATTCAGGCTGCTACGTACAAAATAGACTCTAAGGGAGGTAGAGATGATACAGGGAGAGTCAAGTTAGGAAATTCCTGCAATCATCCAAGTGGTAGAAGGTGGTGACGGTGACTTACCGAAACATGGAGGTGGTGAGAAGGGGTTGGGTTTGGAATATAGTTGGAAAGTTGGAAAGTAGAGCTAAGATTTTCTCTTGATTTAGTTGTGGGGTGTGAGAAAGGAGAGAGGCATCAGAGACAAAGCTGGGTTTTAACCTGAAGTTCTAGAAGGATAGAGTTTCCACCTACCGAGATGGGAAGAGTAGGGCAGGATTCGGTTGGGGATTGGGAATTAGGATTTCCATTTGCACTTATTGAGTGTGAGCTGCAGCGAAGGCAAGATGTCAAGTAGCGCTTAGATAGAGGATTCCAGAATTCACAAGGGGCAGCCAGGCTGGTGATTCAAATTTGGGAGTTACCAGCATTTGGTTGCTATTTAGCGTTGTAAGACTGTGAGGTAAAGAGAAGTGGGACAGGCCTGAGACTTCAGGTTCCGGTGCTATGAGGTGGAGGACATGAGGAGGATCCAGGAGGCTGAAAAGCCAAGTGGAAGGAAAACCAGGAGGCAGAGGGGTCAGAAGCCAGGTGAGGGCAGCTTGTCGTCAGTGGGGGAGGGGAGTACCACAGAAGGTTTCAAATGCTGCTGCTGAGTCCAGTGAGATAAGGAGAGCCATGCATACAAAGCACTTAGCCTGGAGCCTGGCGCAGAGAAAGCCTTGGAGAACAGCAAGCCTGGAACACAGGCACCCCCCACCCCCACCCCATCTCCAGCACCTGGGGCCTCAGCTCTGTCACCAGAGGCTCCTTTCATCCTTAATTTGAGACTTTGTTTCCTTCTATTGTAAAACAGAGCTAGAGATTCCTACCTCATATCATAGATGAAGAAATCGAGCAAGAGCTCTCAAGGCATACTGATAAGTGGGAAATGCCTATATGCTGTTATTTAGGAAAATGAACGAAAGAAGGGGTCCCCAGAGATATGGGGCAGAGTATCTCTGGGCAAGGGAGAGGAGAGCTGGGGGGAGGAAGGCATCTGTATTTTCATACTTTGCAGTAGGGATCAACAAAAAGTGTTATTTAATAACAGTTAATAATAATTAAAGGGCATTATTGGGACAGCTGGTGAAATGTGAATAAGGTGTATAGATTAGATAACAGTATTACAGGCACATTAAATCTTCCTGTTTCTGATAGCTGTACTGAATTATGTGAGAGAATGACCCTGTTCTTAGGAAACATTCACGGAGGTATTTATGGGCATTGAGGCTGCAACTTACTGTCATATGATTTCATTAACATAATAATAATAATAATATGCATTTATATAGCGAGAATGATAAAGCGAATGTGACAAAATATTAACAATTGATGACTCTGGGTAAAAGGTCTACGGAGGTTCTTTGCACTATTCTTGTAACTTTTCAGTAAGTTTAAAATTATTTCAAGGTCGGAAAGTATTTTTTTAAAGATCTTAAAAATGTTTTCAGTGTGTTCTTCTGTATTGTTTGATTCTTATTCCATTGAGAATGCATGCAGGTGTTACCAGGGTGTTAAAGTTTTCAAAGATTCAATAGACATGGTGTGTGAAACCTCTGATGAGCTGCTAAATATTTGTTATATGTGTCATTCTATTTATTATTACTATGATTATCATTCTTATTATTATTGATAAAATATTTCAAGTAGTGTCGAATTGCAGGGTGCCAGCTGCCTTCTTGTGCTCCCTGATGCCTCCTCCGTTCATTTTCCCAGCCTCCGCATCCTGGACCCCATCTGAAAGCAATCCCAGGCAGGAAGTCCAGGCCCTGGTCGCTCTAGGTGGCCCCCAGCCAGCCGGCTTTCGGCAGTGCCTCTGTCTTTCCACTGGAGGGCGCTCGTAACTCCTCCATGTCGGTTCCTGCGGCTCCGCAGAGCCTGAGATTCTGGCTCAGAAAGACTCAAACGCGGCCTTCTGCGGATTGAAGGGAACTTGCTGGACTCCAGTGAAGAGGGTCCGTGGTCTGTGGAACTCAACGCAATTCCCTGCTCCCTTCTAGCTTGCAAAAGTAGCTTTTCTTTTCCTGCACAGTTGTCTATTAGCTCAAGAGTAACATTGAAAATGCATAAAATTCAATAATTTTGTAGACTCTTTTGTAGAGTGGGGGTAGAGACAGCTAAACCAACCAATGCAGACAACCTACTTCATGTCATGGAGGAGGCCTGCACCAAGGTGGCAAGGGGCAGGCCAAATGCCCTCTGATTTGGCCCCCAGATGCCCTCTGTACAGCCTGCATGGTTTCCGAAAACTGGATTGCGGGCCAATACTTTTAAATTAGGAGATTTCACACAAAATCCATATTTCTGAATTTTATCCACTTTCCTGTAGCTGTGGAGCTGCTGTCCCCTTTGGACTGGGCATACACTCTCCAGTTTACCACTGTCTCCACTCAGCCCTATTGCCTCACCCTGAGGCCACCTCACTGCAATTTGTCTCCTGCTTGGCCCTGTAGGCATCTGGCTTTGCCACCCAGACCTACAGGAAAGCTTGAATTAGCCAAGTGCCCGAGAATGAGCCAATTCCCGGTAGTGTATTATCTGGTCAACTGCCATTTAAGAAAATCCCTTGAGGTTGCAAGGTGTGCTGGGAATAGATATTTTTAAATTATGTAATATGTTGCCATGTCTCTGTATCATCATTACAACCCTTACAGAAACAGAGTTTCTATAACACAGCCAAGCCTGGCTGTGTGACCTTGAACGGTCAGTCTTGAATTTCCTTATCTATAAAACCAGGATATTAAGAGTCTCATAGAATTGCTTTGAGGACAAGGGAGATAATACATGTCAAAGAACTGAGCAGAGTTCCTGGCACAAGGAAAGAGCCAAAGAAGTGTTATATAGGCCAGATGAATTCCTGGGAAGAAGGCGGCCAGGGGTTCTCAAACTTGAACCACCTGCTGAAGGTCATGTTGACACCCAGATTGCTTGACCTCACCCTTAAAGTGTCTGATTCTGTGGGTCTGGGCTGGGGCCTGAGAATGTGCATTTCTACCCAGTTCCCAGGTGGTAGTGATCAGCTGCTCCTGGTACCTCACTTTGAGAATGGCTGCTGTGCCTTGAAAGGCAAACTTGGCCAATTTAGAAAATGTGCCTAAACATTTGTTTATTTCTCTTTGAGAGAGTCATGGGAGGTAGCAAAAGAGTCACTGTATACAAGTGCTTAGAACAGAGACTGACAGATAATGCTCAATAGGTGTTATAATTATTCATAATAAAATGGAGAATAATCAGGAAAGTCTGGGTAACTAAAGAGAAAGACACAGGGAAAAGGGGCCTTTTGGGCCTTTGGGCCTGGAGGGATACGGAGTCACTGCGATTTAATCCTCTCACCAATCCTCTGAAGGAGCATGCAAGGAAACCAGTTTTCAGAAATGAAGATCCCTGCACCAGGGTGCCTGGTGGGCACGTGGGGCTGCTGAGCCCCAAACCCAGGTCTGTCTGCCTCCCACTTGCCCACATCCCCTTGAGCTTTAGCGAATCCAAGTTTCCCTGCACTGTCTAGAAGTGGCCCTGTCTCGAGTACTCCACAAAAGGCCTGCAGCCCCTGTGTCCAAGATCAGAATGCACCCACACAATACAGGGGGTGGGGAAGGGGCAGGGGAGCACAGGCCTGGGGACGCTGAGTGAAGGACAGGAGCGGAGTTGCGCAGGAGAGATGAGACAGCTCCGCAGGGTGAAATGTCTGGAAGCAGGACCTTTTAATGAGGCTACTTGAGTTAAGATGTGGCCCACCTCGGTCAGCTTGGATCTTACTCTTATTACTGGAGTCCTTTATAGGAGAACGAAATTCAGACAGAGAGAGAGAGAAAGCCACAGAGGGAGCAGCTAGAAACTGAACGTCAACGGAGCTCAGAAGAGAAGGGAGAGGCCAGGCGAGACCGCCATGTGCCTTGCCATGTGACAAGCTAAGGACCGAGGACACCGGCAGCCAGCCCCAGAATGCCGCAGTCTTGGGGGAGAAAGCATAGACTTGATGATGACTTGATCTGGACTTTCTTTTAGCCTCAAAACTGTGAGCTAATAAATCCCCATTGTTTAAGCCAAACCATTGCATGGTATTTGCTCGAGCAGCCCAGGAAAATGAAAACAGGGCTCAAAAGATATTAGTTGAAATAATGAACCTGTGGGGGTGGGGGTGGTATGGTGGAGTGGGGAAGTTGCGGGGGGGGATGATGGCTAAGGGATGCAGAGTTTCACTGTGGGGTAAGGCAAATGTTCTAAAGTTGATTGTGCTGATGGATGCACATTTCTGAAAACACTTCAAGTGGGTGGACTGTATGGTGTGTGAATTATATCTCAAAAAGTTGATGATGATGATGATGATGATGATGATGATGATGAAGAACCTGGGGACATCAGTGGCATGCTGCCTACCACTGAGAGCACAGTATAATGTGCCGAGGGCTGTGCGTGAGTCCTTATGTTGCATATGATCGCAAATTCTCTCCATAGTTCTGCGACACAGGTATTGTCAGCCTCATCTTCTAAAAAGGAGACTGAGTCATGAAATTGTTCTAAAATTTTTTGTGATGATGAATGCACAGCATTGTGATTATACTAAAAGTCATTGATTATACACTTTGGATAGATCATATGGTATGTGAATATATCTCAATAAAACTGATTTAAAATAAATAAATAAATGAATAAGCAAGAATAGCCAGAAATAGCAGCTGTGTACAATAGGGAAAGCATAGAGAGATTTAGAGGTGGTGAATTTGTTTGTTTGTTTGTTTACCTGTTTTTTGTTTATTACTATTATTGAAATAGTAAAAATGCTCTAATAACGATTGAAGTGATAAATTCACAACTATGTGATTATGCCAAATACCCTTGTTTGTACACTTTGGATGGATTGTATGCTTTATTAATATCTATCAATAACACTGATTTGTTTAAAAAAAGGGGGGGTGGGCAACTGAGCTCACAGCATGCCCAGGCTTGACTGGCTTACTCAGTGGTGGAGATGGATCTCAACACAAATGTCTGTGGCATTGTGCCACCTCGTGGGGACATCTGAATGTGGGTTGTCCCCGAGGTCAGCCATCAGAACTTCTCAGCATCCTAGGAGGAAAGTGGTCATCTTCACATCCCTGCCCCTGAGTGAATGTGGTTTGATGTTGGTTAAACTTAGTGATGTAAATCTGTGATGAGTGAACTGCCCTGAACCTGAGAGTTTCAAGTGTCCTGGGAAAAGGGTACAGTGTCCCCACTGTCAGTACTCCAGGAAGCTGGTTACCTGGGGCACCTGTGTGGGATGGCTTGGGCACAGGTGCATGCTGGCGGGGAACTGACATTCACACTTGACCTCCCAGCCGAAGACTGGGAAGTGTCCTGGGCAGAGCATCTGAGGACACTGTCCATTCCGACCTGCCCAGATCCTCTTTCTCTTTCAACATCCAGGTTCAACTGAACCTAACCTTCTTCTTCTGTCCCCTTCTCAGGTTGCTTTCTGGCCTCGGAGCTCTTATTACTAATTACACAGGATTCTGGACATCTACAGTTTCTCACAACAGAGTGCTCAACTATTGATTTCTGAAAATGCTCCACTTTCCTCCAAAATGCTTTGCAGAATATCACTCCAGGTCCGATTGCCCTGGAAGACTGCTTCTGTGTAGTTGCAAGGCCTTATTCTCTTCTGGAAATTACTCCCTGGACTCTCCTGGAAATTACTCCAGATCCTCATTAGACAAGGTCAAGGACACTTCTTATGTGGGGAACAGATAAATGGGGTACCCCTGGGTCCTCCCCTACTTCCACCTTCCTTCAGCCAGGAGTGCATAAGAGATAGCTGGAGTACCAACAACCTTCTTAGGCCATGAGGCAAATACGAGGATGAAAGCAAAGGCTACAGACAGTGAAGCAGAAATAGTTAGGAACCTGGCACCCCATAGACCACAGAGCCACCCCACCAGGCCTGAACTAGCTACCTGTGGAGCTGTTTTAAATGAGAGAAAAAGACCACTGCTCCTTTGAACCCTGTGCTTTTAGAGCAGCTGAACTTAATCTTAACCAAGAGACCTTCCCTCCTGGACTAGCTTCTGGCTGAAATGCCTCTTCCTCTCTCTTTCTCTCATGATATAGGATGCATAGCAGTTAATGAACTCACCCCACTTGGTGAGCCAGAATGTTCTGGGTCTTGAGTTTTCATTCACCTTCAGGTGGTTTATGAGAGAGAAGTATATGCTGCCTAGGTGTCTCTTAGATGAAAATGTCTTTCAGATGGCCTCTCACTGCTTCTCTTCCTGATCCAGTGTTCAGGTTGGACTGGCCTCTGGCCAGTATATAAAGGCACAGTTGTCCTGGCTGATAAATTTTAAGCACTTATCATGCAAATTGTAAACAGTTGCTGCTCCAAGGACCCCCGCCCCCCTTCCCTCTGTCCCTGGCCCCTCTCTGTAATTCCCAGGCTCACATAGTGACTTCCCCCTTCCAGCCATAGTACCCATCCAGGATAAACCATCACCCTGACTTCTAACACCAGCAAGCAGCTAGGCCCGTTTCTGAACTCACATACATGGAATTATCCCATGTGTACTCTTTTGTGTTTGGATTCTTTCCCTTCCTATTGTGTATGTGAAATTCCTCCATGTTGCTGCATGTAGCTCTTGATGGACACATGGTTTGTTTCCAGTCTGGGGCTCTGACGAACTACATTACACACTCTTGCACATTTGTCAGTTCAGAGACATGCACATTTCCACCTGATGTTTGCCTAGGAATGAATCACTGGAGCATGGGGGCAGACTTAGTAGCTACTGACAGTTTTCCAAAGTAATTGTGTTGATTTACACTCCCACCTACAGAATATGTGAGTTCCTATTGCTCGACTTCTTTGTCAACACTTGGTATTGTCTGTTTTTTTATTTTAGCCATGCCGGAACGTGTGCTGTGGTATCACATTATGACCACTGGCCATTTGGATTCCCTCTTTTGTGAACGCCTGTACAATTTTTGCCCAGTTTTCAATTGCATTGTTTGCCATTTTTCTTACTGATTTGTAGTTTTATATGCAGAATATTGACTTCTTTGATGAATATATGCATTGTAAATATCGCCTCCCATTCTATGACTTGTCTTTCCACTTTCATAAAGGTGTCATTTGATGAAACAGAACTTTAAGGTAGTAAAATCCATAAATTTTTTTCCTTTAAGGTTAATAATTTTTGGTCCTTTTCAGTAATATTTGCCTACTCTTTGTTTCCTTCTAGAAGTTTTATAGTTTTATATTTCATATTTTGCTTTACAATCCATCTCCCACACATATTCTGAATGATCCATCAGACACTCAAGTAGGTGAAAAATCTTTTGAAAATTATCTGACCTAGAGCCGAACTCAGCTTTACATATATAAACATAACATATTTTTTGCACAATTTAATATACACTGAGTTTCCCAGGATGTAACTCCTGTGTAAATTTAGAGAAGATTGTATTTTGTTTTATTTGGAAATTTACCAAGAATTGAATAACCATTTCAGAAAATTACGTCACTGCCAGCAAAGCTGACTGAGGTACGTGAGTAAGCCATATAACAAGCCTGTATCGGTCTATGTTTCTAGTTGATTCTATGTTTTATATAGACAAACATGCTTCCTTGATCCGTTTCAAACTGTTAACTATAAAGGAAAAGTTTCAACAATCTTCATTTGATTATCATCTTACTTCTCTTAAATCCAAACTTATTCATTATAAATGAGTGCACGTATCTGACCATTCGAATATGTCCTCAAGTATCTAGGTATTGGCCAACATTTTATTTTGTCATCAATTAGTTTATTATTCTCTTTTCTATTGCATTTAGGAAAATTGTATTAACTCGGGGGGATGATGTGTGTAGATGCATTTCACATCAGGAAGGTAGAGGGGATTTTGTGAAATATCCATTGGATATGATAGGGTATACTGGACTCTGCCCAGGGGGCCTTGGATTTCAAGTCAAATAGGCACATGGCAGTGTTTTCCTAACTGCAGGAATGGTTCTCTCCTAAAATGGAATTCCTCTTAGGTCAACCAGTTTTGCGGTAACAATGGTGTTTTTCTTTTCATTGCATTTGTGAAATAGAAGGTCCCACACCACCCCCAGGACAAGCCAGATGTGAGTGGCCCTTCCACTCAAAGCCAAATGCCTCGCCTCCTCCCACCACCTAGGCCCACGCTGGATCTTCATTGAGTTTAGCCTGATGGTTAGAAAGGTCTGACTTCAAGCCCCAGCTCTGTCCTAGATTTGCTGTGTGGCTTTGGGCAGTGTGTCAACCCTCTCTGAGCCTATAAAATGAGTGAAAGAAAACTTACTTTGCAGATTTGTGAAAGTTCAAAGGTAATCATAACCTAGTGTTAACTGAGTACTTACTATATGCTGACCATTGTACTAAATCCCCTTTCACACTCACAACCCTGACAGTGGAGGTTGGGGACCACTATCACACCCATTTTACAGAGGAGGAAGCAGAAGCACAGAGAGGGTCAGTAAATTGTCCTAAGTCACACAATTGGTCAATGACAAAGCTGAGAGCCAAACCCAGGCTGTCTGATTGTCTCTCATTAAATGATCGCCTGACATATGGAAGAGATCCTAGAAATGGCAGCTCTTTGCTATTATTATGCACCCATTGTTTGTGTACTTCTGAATACCTATATTGGTTGTCTTTTTGCTCTTATTTTCCCCTCAAGAACTGGTCACATGCCTTTGGTTCGATTTCATTTAATATATGCCACGGTGGCTTTTAACTAAGTTGATTTCTAATACCCCAACTGCCCAAATTTGTCAGGGTTTGTTAGTAGAACACTTGTAAAAGTGATGTTAATCTTAATTTACCTGCATACGATATAAGGAAGCCTGTGTTTGCAATGGAATTCATGTTGATATTTACCTTAAAAAAAATTTTTTTTAAATCCAATCCCATAAGCAACAAAAAGCACACTATGTCAAAAATATTTCTAAGCCCCAGGCCACTTATGCCTGGAAATACTTGACACGATGGAGTACAACTGCTCCCTTGAGCCCTGCTTGTAACAGGATTTGACCCGGGTGTCTCCATTCCCTTAAGTATGTTCTCTGATGTAGGCCAAGGTCAGGTATGGTAGATATAGTGACTTCCAGCACAAAATAGACTACACTTCCCCAGCAGGTGTGGCTGCTGACATTTTCCATTTTTGAAATCGCTTGCGGGCTTGTAGAAGTTTAAGGAGCTCTGTGTAAGGTCAAGTCATGACGGCCGTCCAGCCATATGAAGTTGTACGGTCGTCAAAGAAACAGCAGGACCCCAGGAGATGGAGCCGACTTTCAGGGTGAGCCTTTGCTATCACCCAGTGGGCAAGCTGCCTTGGGTTTCTGGGCTTCTGCTTCCTCACCTGCCAAAGGCGGAAGCTGGACTAAGAGAACCCCTGAAGGCTCCCAGGTCCAGGCCGCCAGTCTTCCACAGGGGCTTGCGAGCCCAATACTTCCTGCAACTCAGATTGATTGGTGCTGGAGCACCCTGAGAGCAAGCCAGACCTCGGGTCCTTTCCAAGCGGCGTGTCTTAGGTTTATCACAACATCTCTCTGAGCTTCGGTTTCCTCCTTAATAAAAGAGAGGCAATAATACCATGTTCACAGAGTCACTGTAGAGATTGCATTAAAAAGACCTGAGCATAAAATAGATGCTCAACAAACAGCAGTATCATGCTATCGTGCATTTTCCCACCTTCTCTTTGCACCGCATTCCCTCCTCTTGGCCCCACAGCCTCCTGCTACAGACAGCCCACCATAACCCTTGCCTATCTTCTCGCAACTGCACAAGGAGTCTAGACACTCAACTCTTCTGCCTCAAACCAGCATCCACTCCCCAGACCACCTGTCACACCTAGACCACCTGATACACTGATATATGTTCACCTGTCACTTCCCAGGAATATTTGTCCTTGAGCCAGTACTCTAATAATAAAAATGAATTCTAATGATAAAATTTCAGTAATTTAAATAGAGCAACATGTGGTGAAAAATTCCATGCCTTGATGATACCAGAAAAAGAAGCATGTGTGGTGGTTTCACTTTTCAATGTATATGGTACATCTAAGTAGCAGGTCCCTCCCCTGTGATTTATTTGGTTTCATGACCTGTCTCTATCCTACTGGCAAAATAACCCACTTTAATAGCTCCATCACAAGCGTCACTGGGTAAAGTCTTCGAACTGGGATTCTTGCTTGCTTTCTCCAGTGAGCCATCCCAAATTCCTTTTGGAAGGAGCATAAATGAGAAATTGGTAAACAAAATTCTTGCTTTGGTCTTGCATGGACAGGCCTTGGTCTCTCTGGACAATTTCATAGCTCTCAAACTGTAATTATTGGTTGCTTTTTTCAGTGTTCCTCTGTACTGAGAGTCTTTGGTTGTTCCAAATTCATATGGGATCCTCCTGGACCCAGAAATTAAAGGTGACTCTTCATTCCTGTATGTCAGAGACCGGCTTGTCTAGAGAAGCAGCCCAGGGTGTGCGGTGAGGTGGGCCAATTAAAGCCACAGCACCAGCACCATGCCCCTGCCATGGGGGAGTTCAAGATGACCCTGGGTATGAGTTTGCTGTAGCTGCTGTAACAAATCACCACCAACTGAGCAGGCTTAAAACAAGAGAAATTTATTCACTCACGGTTCTGGAGGCCAGAAATCTGTTATCAAGAGGCAGCAGGGGGAGCGGATGTAGCTTAGTGTTTGAGCATCTGCCTCCCACATACGAGGTCCTGGGTTCAATCCCTAGTACCTCCTAAAAACAAAACTCCCCCAAAAGAGGCAGCAGAGCCACACTTTCTCCGAAGGCTCCAGGGGAGAATCCTTCCTGGCCTCCTCCAGCTTCTGGTGGCTCCTGGTGTTCCCTGGTTCATGGCTGCACACCTCCAATGTCTGCCTCCGTCTTCACATGGCCCTCTCCTCTGTGTGTCTTTTTCTGTCTTTTATAAGGACATTTTCATCTCCACTCTTATCTTGATTACATGTGCAAAGACCTCATTTCCAAGGAAGGTCCCATTCTGAGGTTCTGGGTAGACATGAAGTTTTGGGGGACACTATTCAACCCAGTATACCCCCAGGAAGTAGGAGGCTTCCTTAGGAGCCAGCTCTCCAGCTTCAGGAACCTTCTCTCCTGTAGCACTGAGCCCTGAGGTAATGGAGTGATCGAAATTAAGACAGAAACCATTGGGCCAGAAGAATCATAGGAGGGTGTTTCTTGTGGGGTTTTGTGTGTGGTGTGTGTGTGTGTGTTTATTTTAATGTTTTATTGTAGTGACATATATGCAACTTAAAATTTCCCATTTTAACCACTTTCAAACGTACAGCTCAGTGGTACTGATTACATTCGCAATATTGTGTGACCATCACCAACATCAATTACCTCAACTCTTTTTTTTTTTTAATTTTTAATTAAAAAAATATATATTTAGATTACATAAATGTTACATAAAAAATATAGGGGATCCCCATATGCCCTGTTCCCCACACTGTGCCCATTTGCCCCCATTAACAACATCCTTCAGTAGTGTGGTACATTCATTGCAATTGATGAACACATTTTGGAGCATTGCCACTAAGCATGGATTATAGTTTACATTGTAGTTTACACTCCCTCCAACTCAATTCTGTAGCCTCAGCTCTTTTTTTAATCACCTCAAACAGAAACTCTGAACCCATTAAGCAATAATTCCCCTTATTCCTCCTCCACTCCCCAGCCCCTGGTAGCCTTACTGTCTCTAGGAAATTTGTTTATTCTAGTTATTTCGTATCAGCGAGATCAACAGTGTTTGTTTTTGTGTGTGTCTGGCTTATTTCACTCAACATGATGTCTTCAAGGTTTATCCATGTTGTAGTGTGTACCAGAACTTCATCCTTTCTGCGGCTGAAAGATATTCTATTTTGTGTGTAAACCACATTTTATTTACCCATCTGTCTAGATGGGCAGCTTTGGGCTGCTTCCTCCTTTTGCTATTGTGAATAATGCTGCTATAAGCATTGGTGTACATGTGTCTGTTCAAGTCCCTGCTTTCAATACTTTGAAGTCTATGCCTAGAAGTAGAATTGCTGGGTCATTTGGTAATTCTTTGTTCAAACTCTCTGAGGAATTGCCAAACTGGCTTTCCCGGTGGCTGCACCATTTTACAATGCCACCAGCAATGTATAAATGTTCTGATTTCTCTGTGTCCCCACCAACACTTATTTCATTGTATTTTTAAATAATAGGTGTCCTAGTGGATGGAAAAGAGTATCTTATTGTGGTTTTGATTTGCCTTTCCCTGATGACCAAAGGCCTTGAGCATCCGTTCATGTGCTTTTTGACCATGTGTGTATCTTCTTTGAGGAAATATCAATTCAAGTCCTTGGCCCTATCGTAGATGGTTTTGCTTGTCACAAGCTATCCCTGACATCACAGGAGCTGGGTAATAACCTGAACCACCCCTGACTTTGAGAGGAAGGAAAAACTTTTCTCCCAAATTCTACAAGCTCTAATATTTTTTGCTGCTTTAAAAATCAATTCTATTGATGCACATTAATAAAGGATGCAATCCATCCAAAGTGTACAATCAATGGTATTTGGTGTAATCACATAGTTGTGCATTCATCACTTCAGTCATTGTTAGAGCATTTTCATTATTCCAATAATAATAATAATAAACAAAAAAAAAAAGACAAAAAAGCTCTACCCCTTAATAATCTCAATCATTCCCTGTTTCCCCCGCCATACACAGCTGCTATTTTGTTTCCATCTTTCTAATTTACTTGCATATGTATTTTGTATAGATGGAGTTAAAAAATATGTAGTACCTTCTGCCTAGTTTCTTTTACTTAGTATATTTCCTTTTTTACCCTTAATGGAAGATTATTAATATATTACTATACACTATGGTCCATATTTTGCTTTAGTTGTATTTTTGCCTCATAGTAACATCTTATAAAATTAACATACATTTGTTCAGTTTCAAAAAAAACAGTCTCATATATGCAATATTACCCATACTTACGAGCTCTAATATTAGAGAAGATTCCCACGTTCCCTTGCCCTGTCCCAACACAACACCTTCTGCACCTGTGGGGTGACTGAGGGTGGGGTAGAAGACTTCTCAGGAGACGGTCCAACCTTTGCCCTTTAGCAACAATGATTAACAAGATATAACATTTATTTTGCACTTTACATGCTTACTTCATCTGAACCTCACAACAACCCTGTGACATAGGTGCCATTATTAACCCATCTCACAGAAGAGGGAACTGAGGCTGAGAGGGTCCAATAAGTTCCTCAGGGTTAGTAAGTGGCAGAGATTTAAACCCTGATCTGGCTGGCCCCTGAACCCCCACTTTTAACGACTGTGTGATTCTGCTACCCTTTTGTCCTGAGCCTGGGATCTCGACACCTTGATCTTCCACACAGGCCATGGTCAGTCTTCCTGGTGCCCACACCAAACCCCAAAGATCCTACATGCACCTGCATGAGGGTGGGGGAGAGCATGGAGAGGACAGTGGGTAGAAGCACAGGTTCTGGTGCCAGACGGCCGGTTTGAATCCAACTCCAACACTTATTAACGGTGTGAGTGTGGGCAGGTTAGTTAACACTTCTGTGCCTCCTTTTCCCATTCAAAAATAAAGATCCTTTACCATGTTGCAATGGAGATGTGATGAGTGGATTTGCATAAAGCACGGAGCTCTACAAACACTGCATGTTTTTCTCATCTCTATCACATCTAACCAGCTGCCCACTCAGCATCTCCACATGGATATCTAATTGGCATCTCAAATTTGGCAGAGCCAAAGCTGAGCTCCTGATCTTTCCTCCAAAGTCTGGTCTTCCCCAATTCTTGCCCATCTCAATACATGGAAACTTTGTCCAGTAACTCGAGACAAGAATTTTGGAGTCTTCCTGGACTTCTCTCACCCAAATTGAAGTCACTGACAAATCCTTTCAGCTCAACTTTTAAAAATATAAACTCTATCCAGAATCCAACCCGTCTGGCCTTCTCCACTGCTACCACCTTGGTCAAAGTCAGTGCCATCTCTCCTGAGTGCCTGTAGCAGCCTCCTCACTGGGCCCCTGCATCTGCTCTTGCCTACTAATCTCTCCCCCATAGGGGGCTTTGACATCTTAATTGCACTGCCTCATGAAACCTCGCTAAAATACAGGGAAAGGATTTTTTTTTTTAAGTCGTAAACCTACAAGGGAAAATGAGAGCGGTGACAACAATAACAAAAATTTGGAAGCTGGAAAACTTGTGGAATGGAAGCACCCGAGTTAGCAGCCCTACCAGAGTTGAATTCCAAGCTGACAGCAGGAAAGTCCATGAAGCAACTGGATTTATACAAGAGAATGCTTTAAAACAAAACAAAATCAATCAAAACCAAACAGAAATCTGTGACAGGTACTTCAGGAAGTGGGAGTAAAGGTGTAGGGAGGGAGAGTGTAAAAGAGCCAAAATTGGTTGAGATCTGTTTAAGAAGTAGTTAGAAGAGAGTGTCTGCAACTGTAAGCAAGACAGTTTCCATCCATTTGCCCCGTGGGTTCTAAGCTCCCTCTCATTTGGAAGCAGAGTGGGCATCGCAATCCCAAAATCCTCTAGATTGAAGAATGAACAAATGTAAGGGGGGATTGCAACTATGGACTAAAGAAGACTTATTATTATTCTAGTAATGGAAGAGCTAGTAATATGGATATAAAAGCAGTGGCCACCAGAGGTTCTGAGGGGAGGTTGAGGGAAGAATAGGTGAACATAGGGAATTTGGGGGACATTGGAATTGTTCTACATGATATTGCAGTGATGGATACAGGCCAGTATACATTTTGTCAAAACCTATAAAATTGCGCGGTGTGAAGTGTAAACCATAATGTAAACTATAGACCACGGTTATTAGCAATACTCCAATAAGTTGATCCATTGTAACAAATGTACCACACTAATGAAAGATGTTGTTAATGGGGAAAAGTGGGGGAGGGGGAAGGGTGAGGTATATGGGAATCCCCTATATTTTCGATGTCACATTTATGTAGTCTAAAGCTTCTTAAAAAGAAACAGTAATAAAAAAGAAGTAGTTAGATACCTGAATTTGCTGTCCCACTCCAAATTGCTATGTGCCTGCTTCTTCCACAGGCTAGCAGAAGACTGAACTTTTTTTTTTTTCCAGGAAAGGTAAAACATAGGGACTCTGGACTGCAGGTCATCAGACCTGATTGAGAGTAGAGGTATCATAACTAAAGACAGGGGGATTCAGTGACTCTGGGCACACTAGATATTGAAACTCCCATTTGACTTCCCCTGTTAGACTCCCAGAATGCTGGCAGCCAGATCTTTGTCCTCTGGAGAGGAGGCTGGAAGAATTTTCTCTGTTAAGTCTGATCAACCCAGGTGGAAAGACCTGATGATATTGACACGGGGACTTTGCCAACAATTGATGCAGCATACCATCCCACCATAAAGTTCACAGTCAACAATCTTTACCCATTCAGACAACTGGTCTTACTTCTGAGGAAAGCCTCTATAAAGAAAGTCAGAGATCAAAACAAACAACAAGAGCAATTTGGAGGAAACAGAAATTATAGAAACAAAAGAAAACTTCCAAAACCTATCAATAGCCTTTGAGAGATAAGAGAAGGCATTGCGTCATGAAACAAGAACAGAATGTTATAAAAAGAACATGGAAACTACAAAAAAGAAATGTCTTGAAAATTAAAACTGTGATAACAGCAATTAAAAACTTTACAGAAATACTGGGAGATAAAGTTAAGGATAACTTTCAGAAAGTAAATCAGAAAGACAAAGAGATGGAAGACTGGGAAGAAAAGAGAAAATAATTAGAAGACTAATCCAAGAGGTCCAACATACAAATAAAAAGAGTACTTTTTTTTTTTTTTAAAGATTTTATTTATTTATTCATCCATTCCCCCCCCCCCGCTGCCTGCGCTTGCTGGGTCAGCCAACCACGCCGTGCGGGCGGGCCTGCCCTCACCAGGAGGCCTCGGGAACCGAACCCGGGGCCTCCCATATGGTAAATGGGAGCCCCACTGATTGAGCCACAGCCGCTTCCCAAAAGAGTACTTTTTAGAATAGTAAAAACAGGCAGTAGAAGAAACTCATCAACAAAATAATAGAAGAATGTTTCTCAAAATTTAAGAATATCAATCTCCAGATTGAAAGGGAACTTTGGGTTCACTGTATCGTATCAAGGATGAAAGTATACTTCACAATGAGGTACATTACTATGAAATTTCCAGAACATTGAGAACAGGGTAAAAATTCTACTAAGCTTCTGAAGGGTGGAAAAGGGTCATTAAGTGGAAAGTATTCAGCATTCTTAACAGCACATAAGCCAAAAATCAAACAAAAATAATGGAGTAATGACTTCAAATTTCTAAAGGAAAATTGTTTCCAACCTGGAATTTCATATCCAGCCTGATTATCACCCAAGTGTAAGAGTAGAATAAAGAGAATACATACATGCAAATTCTCAACAACAAAAAATTACCTTCTGCATGCTCTCTCCCAGGAAGCCAATGGAAGTTGTGCTCTACAAATGAGGGAGTAAATGAACAAGAAAAAGACATTCCATACAGAAACAGGATATTCACCATAGGAGAGAGGTGAAAGGAATTCTCAGAATGATGGTGAAGGAATAGCCCAAGCTGACAGCTGTGCACCAGGGGAAGAGGCTAACCATTGCATACTGAATAGGGATTTACAAGTTGAATTAATAATAGTACATAGAAAACTGAAGAAACAAACAACAGCCAACAATACAAAGGCAACCATTAATTCTAGATAAAACAAAAAGATTAGTTTACAGTACAGCTCTGCAAGGGATACATAGACATAAGAAGCAATGAATAGCTCTCAAGTCAAAATTGCAAATATATATCGAAAAGATGAAGAACAAGAAGGGTGAGTGATGGAAACAGAGGGAGACAAGAGTCATAAGTTCTTATCTTCCACAGTGGCAAGTTAATGGATAACTCCCCAAACTGAAAAATCCAGGAGTAGCAATTCAAACATATATAGTGATTTAGATGTAAATATATTAAAAGAGTTGCAAACATTGTCCCTGGGGAAGTATAAATGGTAGAAGAGGAGATCTGGGAAATGGTTTTGCCTTAACAAACCTTGTAGAACTAGCTGCCTTTTAACTACACATTTGTATAAGTTTGATTTAAAAATTTTCAAAGCAAATTGGACTAAATCATTGATAGCCTTGTGCATTGCACACCATGCCATAAGTATATTTTATAATTAAAATATGTTTTAATGAAACTCTAGAGTCAGCTTAACACAGTGGTTCTCAACCAGGGGTAATGTGGTACCTTCCAGAAGGGAACATTTGACAGTGTCAGAAGGCATTTTAATTGTCATACCTGGGTGTGTGCATGTATGGGGGTGCTACTAGCATCTAGTGGGTAGAGGCCAGAGATGCTTCTAACATCCTACAATGCACAGAACAGCCTCCCACAACAAAGAATTATCCAGCCCAAAACATCAATAGTGCCGAGGTGAAAAACCCTTGCTTAACAGATAGTCTGAGAAGAGAAAGACCGGTGAGGACATTATTGAGATCTTCTAGATGGAGAAATCATGAGAGACTGAATTGAGGGAGTTTTCTAAGTGGACACAACAGGACTTGAGACTGGATGTAACTAGCGATGGAGGAATCAAGGCTGTTTTCCTGCTTGGGTATCTGATTTCATAAACCAAAACCAGGCAAAGAGGAGGAGACAAATAGTTCAGCTTTGGACAAGTTTAGTTTGTGTTACTTAGGGGCCATGGGAAGTCAAAGTGAAGATGCTTAATAGGTAAGGTTTTGGGATTAGGACAGAGATATCAGTGGGGGGTATATATAAAGGAATAATCCACATTTAGAAGTTGGGTTTCATGATGGAAGACACCATGTCTTTTTAATTTTTTCTTAAGCCACTGTTCACCCAAGACCTAGCATAGTGGTTGACACTTAATAGAAGATGCACATTAAAAATGGTAGTGGCTGTAACAAATTACCATAAACTTGGTGGCTTAAAACAGCACACCTTCATTCTCCTACAATTCTGGAGGCCAGAAGTCCAAAATCAATGTGTCGGCAGGGCCAACTCCCTCCAGAGGCTCTAGGAGCCTCCTGGCTTCCTCTCCTGGCTTCCGATGGCTGCCAGCCTTCCTTGGCTTGTGGGCACATCATTTCAGTCTCTACTTCTGTCTTCCCATTGCCTCTAATCTCCCTCTTCTTCTCTCTTATGAGGACACTTGTGATGACATTTAGGGCCCGCTTTAATAATCCAGGATAATTTCCTCAGTTCAAAATCCTTAGCTTAATCAACCTGCAAAAGTTTCATCATATGAGGTAATGTTCACACGTTCCAGGGGCCACAGTTCAGCCTACAACACCATGTAAGTGCGGATCTGGACAGTAGGCACCCAGGAAAGGGAATTCTTAAAATCCTTCAGCTGAAGAAACATCAGGGGAGGCTGACTAACTCTAATATGGTGCTGTCAATTCTTTGATACTTCCTTCAAGAGGTGGATCCCAATTCCCCTCCACTTGAGTGTGGGCTGGACCTGGTGACTCACTCTTAACCAGCAGAAAAAAGTGGAAGTGATGCTGTGTGACTCTAGAGATCAGGTCACAAAAGCACTGCAGCTTCCTGCTTGCTCACTCTCTCTTTGATCACTTGCTGTGAGGAAAGCCAGCGGCCATGTTGTAAGGACACTCAAGCAGCTATGCAGAGGCCAATGGAGAGAGGAGCTGAGGCCTCCCGCCAACAGCATGTGAGTCATTCATCTTGGAAACAGATCCTCCAGCCCCAATCAAACCTACAAATGACTGCAACCCCTGCTGACATCCTAAGACATACCTTACCAGAACCACCCAATTAAGACACTCCTGAATTCCCTGCCTACAGAAACTGTGAGCTAATAAAGGTTTGCTGTTTTAAGCCACTAAGTTCTGGCATAATCTGTTATGCAATGAAAGATAACTAGTACAGATGGGCAGTGAGAACTAGATTAAAACTGAAATATCAAACCCAAACCAAAAGGATGTTCAGGGAGACAAGATAGTGGTGAGCAGGGCAGGGCTGATTTTAAAAATTCAAATGATGGTTGTATTAGTCAGGGTTCTTTTGGGAAACAGAATCAACAGGAAATATGTATAAATAGTATGAGATTTATAAGATTCTCTCATGTGACCATGGGGATGCATAAGTCCAGGTTCCTCAGGCAGGCTGCAAACCAGGGGCTCTGATGAAAGTCCAGTGAAGGTCCTTGATGTGTTTCCAGGACACATTGGCTGTCCAAAGAGGAGCTGGGAAATTCTTTCTGAATGCTGGAATCACTTCCCCTTTTATGGCATTGAACTGATTGGATAAAGCATCACTCATTGCTGTCGGCAATCTCCCAGGTTGATCGCAGATGTAATCAGCTATCTATGCAGTAAGCTCACTGATGACTAAAGCCCATAAATGTCCTTATATTACAATTAGCCCAGTGCTTGCTTCACCAAAAACTGGGCACCATTACCTGGCCAAGTTGACACATTAGCCTAACCATCACAATGGTGATTGAATCCTGGAAGAGTTTTGGGTCTGAGTTCCTCTATTACGGTTTTACATATTTCAAAAAAATTTTGGCCTGAGGATGAAAGCAGAGAACTGAGTTGTATTAGAAAAGATACATGTAAGAACCTAGCAGAGTGTCAAGAAATAACAGCAAAACAAAACCCAGTAGGTCTTGTTATAAGTACAGGCTCCATATTCCTAATTAATACCCAGGGCTTGAGCTACATGAAATTAGTTGTCATTATCTCTATTTTTGATGAGGAAACGGACGCTTCCAGAGTTGATGTGATTCGCCTATGGTCCCAGATAATAAGAATGTGAACCCAAATCTGGCTGACTCCAAAATCCACACTAATTCCACTGCTCCAGGACACGTCTCTTTGTAAGACACTTATTTACATTCCTCGGGATTGTTTGAATTCTCTTCCCTCCATCTTATTACTAAGAACTCTGCCAGTGTTCCTCCCCCGACTCTCCACCTTTAAAAAAATCTTTTAATTATTGCTCATTCCTGAAACTAAGTGTCTACATATTTTATAGGGATAGTCAGAGCCTTTAAAGGGGTTGAATGCAAGAACTATGAATTCTAAGTTTCTTCAAGACTCTTTCCTCATTCTCTTTTCCCTGGGTCCAGACATGCAGCTATTCTGCCTGGCAACTTTCCTTCTCTCTCTGCAGTTCCCCCCTCCACCCCTTCACCCCAGCTCTGGCTGGCTGGAGCACAGCATTCTCTCTGCCCCATTCATTCTCCCTGGGAAATGTTGAGTCTGCGTTGACACTGACACCCATTACAGAGCTGCACAGCTGTTCCCATGCAGCCAGCCCAAAGGTCTTTCGGAAATTGTTTGCATTCACAATCCTCCACATGGCCTGGCAGCTCCATACACCTGGCACCCCAAGACTGCAGCTGGGGTAGGGTTGCAAACTTGCTTCTACTCTTCTTTCCCCACCTCCCTATTCCCTGAATGCCTATTAAATTGAGAGTTAATGGCTAAGAAAGGCATTTCCTTCCTGCTATCTCAAATAGGCTCATAGGGATGGGGAGAGGGAAGGGGAGTGGGAATTTATATCTTTTTTGTGTAATTGTAGATAACTCTTCTTATTATTATTACTTAGATTTAATTTGGTTTAAATGGCATAAATGCAATTCCATTTTGATTTGACAAAAGGGGGAGTTTCAGAACGGGACACTGGAGTTGTCTTCTGTGTAAGCTGACGAAAGGGCAGGGATGCTGCTAGATGTGGTCACCATGTACAGTTGTGCAGGCTACATACTGCATAACCCCAGGGGCCACTTTACATAGCAGTCACAAGAAGGTTGCTTCCTGCAGTTGTGCAGGGCACAACTTGTCTAACCATCCTCAGTGTCCATGCCTCCCGCCAGGTTTCAGTAACTAACTGGAAGCAGAGTTTCAAAGGCCACCATGACTCTCTCTTTCCATCTCTGAAATCTGCTTGTCTGTGAGTATTGACTAAGCCTTCCTGCTTTGGATTGATTTCATCCACATGATAGATAAAGAATTGTCTGTGAATGGCTCCTTACTTCTAAGGGAAGGGCCCGGATTGAACTTGGTGTCCATCCTTTGACCAGTCCACTGAAGGTACACAGTTGGGTGGTGGATATGATGTTTGGCTTAGCCTGAGGTACATTTCCTCTCTGGATCCATCATCTCTTGCCAGTTGGAAGCAAGAGATGTCCTCTCAGGAATTTAAGGCTTTCAACAGCCCCCTCTCCCATTTGTCTTTATTTTTGTAACTCCCAGAGCCTTTCAGGAGGTAAATAGCTAACAGTAGGTGAGTGAATCGCTCCATCTCAAGAGTGGGTATGAATTAAACTAACTTACTTGAGGACTTTTATTACAGAGTCTTAAGAGTTTGGGCAAAGTGGGGACTCTATTCCGATTGTAAATATTTGGAGGACACTGTGATCCTCGTGCAGTCACCCAAACTCTCTGTCTGGAAGGCAGAAGATATTTCTCTTCCCAAATTTATTGCCCTCTAAGACTCATTAAGTGCCTCCTTTCCTGGCCAGAGAGAAGAACCAACAATCTCATAATTGTTAAACTTGTCTCCCTTCTACCTCCTTCCCTTACCTTCCACAGGGGAATTCAGGCTAGATTCTGGGCACAGGAACACAAGTTTGGAGGGTCTACCCTTCTCTTGCCCTTTAAGCTTACCACACCCAATTGCACTCTCTCCATATCTTTTTTAAGCCCTCTATTTTTTATCCCTAGTCTCCTCAGTCACCATAACCTGGTAGTTTGAGCATTAGGCCAGAGAAAGTTTTCCGGGTGTCATGAAATCAAGGGGTTATGCTGAAAGGAATGGAGGGGGTGGGTCATATGGAAGGAGGGAAAACAAATACAGCTGCCACGTGCCCTAAATATTCTTGGACTATTTAATCCACATGTAACAAGGAGCGCATTACTATTAATGACCAAAATAAATAATAATCAATTATGATGATGGTAATTACGCTTTTGAAATTAGCCTGGGAAAGGATGACCGAGGCAATTTTTTATTCCAGCTCTGGAAAATGGGCCGCCAGCTGGGGCTAATAAGAGCTTTCATTAAGGTGCTGAGTTTCATCCAACGCTGTGAAGAAAGCTCTCTCTGTCCTGTGGCGCGGCCCGGCCCTGACAAGGCTTCTGCTTTTTAACAAGAACTGAAAGGTGGCTAGACAGACAGTTCTTGCCTTGGCAACCGGAGAGAGTCAGCGTGAGGAGGCACTGAGCGAAGTCTGCTTTTGAAAAGGCAATGATTATTTTCGATGGCCCAGGGCTAAGGAGTTTGTTTCCTAAGCCCCTGTCTCTATGCGCCACGTGGTTCCAGGCCCGGGATGCGAGCCCGGAGCTGACTGGGATGACCCGGGACAGAGGGTCCGGGCAGGGTAGGACAGGTCAGGGCAGTTTGCAGTGACTGGCTGGGAAGGGAGACAGGGGTGGAAGGGGTGGGGAGAGTGTTTTCTGTTCAAGTGGCTGTGTGTCCTTCCCTGCACTTCGGTCGTCCCAGCTGCTGCCGGGGAGATGGTTACTAATATTTACCTGCCAGCTCTCCCAACCCAGAGAGCATATTTACCCAAGCCCAAGGCAGCCCTCGCGGTCCAGCCCCACTGCTCCCTCTGCTCTTGCACCCCCAGCGCCCCTGCGGATTTCATGGAAGTCACCCTTTGCTGACTCCTGCCTCAGTTTCCCTCCCTGCCTCTCTCCCTTTTGGGCTCTCTCTCTTTCTTGTGCTGTTTCTCTCTTGCTGTAAGAACTAAAGGAGACCTTCCTCTAGGCCACCCCGTAGCTCAGTTGAAGGGTTTAGGGGTTGGTGAGTGTAAAATTCTCTTATCCCTCTTTTGAGTTTTGACAGCAGCAATGGACAGGAGGCTCACTACCTAAAAGTGGATCCAGGCTTCAGCTAAATTCAATGGCATTCACCGGGGTGATTTTGCTTCCTCTTTTGGCAATAGCTAGAGACATTTTTGGGTGTCATAGCTTGGGAGCCGGGAGGATGGGGTGTTATTGGCATCAACTGGGTAAAGGAGATGGAGGCCGTGCAACTTTATATAATGTACAGAAGAGTCCCCCACAATGAAGAATTATCCCAACCAAAATGATTAGTGCTGAGGTTGAGAAGCCCGGGCTAAAATGATGGCCAAACAAGCACCTAATCAACCCCTAAAGGAGTCAGAACACACTTTTCCGCTACAGCAACCCAGGTAGACCGAAAGGCAGACAACAAAGCCAGCCAGAGACCGAGCTGCACGCCTGCGCAGGAACGCAACACGGTGACCCCGCCCTCTGGTCAGCGCTGGCCAATCAAATAAGCCGTTCCAGGGACGCGGAGGTACCAGGGGAAGTCGTGGAAGCTGCTTTCCTGGCTGAAGGGAAGGATTTCCTCCTGTGTGAGCAGAGGACGGGTCCTCGGGAAGAGCAGAAATGGGTCCCTTCTACGGGCCAATCCAGGGTTGGCTGAGGGACTCACAAAGCGCTCCGACGAGGCCCAGCTACAGCGAAAAGTTGAAAATGATCCCCAACCCATTGCTCTATTCTCAAAATTCTTTTGCCAGTTGCTCACAAGGTCTTGCGCCAGGAGCTTTGCATACTGTATTTGTTTCCGTCTATACAACAGAGCTGTAAGATGATCACTCCCACTTTATAGATGAGGAAATGAGCCCAGGAAGAGCCAGAGACTTGCCCAAAGCCACAGGGCAAGCCAGTGGGGACAGCTGGGGTGGGAACCCAGCCAGATCTAACATAATTCAGAACCCCTAGTGGCATCCCTATCTAAGAAGGACTAGAGACCAACCGGAGCCAGGCAACTTTAGATGGATGGACTGAAGGGAGGGCGGAAGAGGGGGAAATCCAATAGAAACTAGACTCTTCCGTCTGGAAGGATCTGTGCTGAGAGCAGAGATGATTGAGGTCTGTCATAAATGAGGGGTGTGGAGAGGGCGAACCTGAGCTCCATCATCAAATCCCGGTACTACAAATGCAAGTTGTACCCCTTGCCTGTTTGAATAGGTTCGACAGAATAATCTTGAAGAATTCATCAACTCGAAATAATTTTACTGTCCAAAAAATCGAGTTCATTTAAACTTTACATAGGCTCTAGAGATTTGGGGAGTGGGGCGGGGAACTATCATTTACTGAGAACCAAATATGTGCCAGGGCACTCTGCCAGACCTTCACATAGATGATTTCATTGCCTCCTCCCCAGAATCCCATGAGGAACTCTTAACCCCAGTTTTATGGACAAGGAAACTGAGCCTCATAGAAGTTATATAATTCGCCCAACATTACCCAGCCAGGGACAGAGCCTGGCACCTACCTGCACACTCAACTCTGCATTTTGTCCTGGTGCTTGGTGGGATCTATCAAGCTTAAGGGGTACTATATGGGGAAATAGCCCCATCAGGCTACTATCAAAGAAGATTCTCAAAGGATCCCCCCCATATTCCAACCCTGGGTGCTTCTGTCAGAGACAAAATCCTAGGGTGGACACCCAGTGAGCCCGATTAGCTAAGGCAAACAGTTGGCTTCTAAACAGCCCACACATACCAAGACAACTCTCGCCTCCATTTGGTGTCCTCAGAAGAAGGGCCTGCAATTTTGTTTCTGCACTGACCCTGGAAGGGGTCAGGAAATTCTTCCATATAGACACCCTCAGGCTACTGCTCAAGCCAATTTCCTCCTCTCGAGTCCAGGGTGGAGATGAAGAACAGCTGGTGGCCACCCTCTCGAAAAATTTTTCATAAACCTGGAGACCCATTATGTAATCAGCCTTCTCCAAGGGAAATAATCCCAGTTCCTTTAAACTTTTCTCAGAGATTATTTATTCTCCCAGTTTCCTCTGCAAATTACATGACCACTTTGGAAGTTCTCTCTATTCCTCTGAAGGTGCAGAGGCCAGAACCGGACACAATTTGGGATCCCATCATTCTACAGAACAGGCATGTTCTCACAAATGTGGTCAGAGGGTAGGAACTGAGACAGGGTTAAAAGCTCAAAGAAGCCTGGGTTCAAATCCTGTCTCCATCCCATACTGGCAGTGGGACTTCAGGCAAATCAGCAGGGTTTGCCAGACCTTAATTTCTTTATCTCCAAAGCAGGAAGGATGACCTGCTAAGCAACCCCGCAACACCCCCATCCCACCCCAGTGCGTTGAAACCACTTTGTTATTTACAGCTCCTCTGGAATCAAATAAATACAGGAATTTCCTCACCAGCCCTGCCTGTCTCCTGAAGAAGTGAGAAGTCTGCCCTGGATGTGGCTGAACCAAGACTGCTCGCCCTCTCTGGGGTGTCAGAGAAGGGGCTTCTCCTTTGCATAGGAATGGGTATGAGGGCCTCGTAAAGTGCCTTTAGATGCCAAGATTTTATTTCAAACTGAGATCAACCCAGGATCTCACCCTTGGTCCATTAAAAAAAAAAAAAAAAAAAATCCAGTCTGATTTGCTGTGGGGAAAATGCAGGAGTGACTGATTGCACCCCACACTTCCTGCATTCCTCATCAGACTTGGCTGTCCCCCAAGCTCCCTCTCCCCGGGGATAGCCCCTGGTAGTCCTCCTCCAAACTCCCCCACAAATGCTCTATCTACTTTCTATGGGGTCAAGCAATGCAGCTTTGCCTCCAAACATGTCTATACACCCAGGTCAACTATAGCCACCTAATAGGATCCTTAGTAGGCAGTTTAGAGACTGTCTACTCTTCCTGGAACATGGCCTCTGGGGTCTTACTCCACAGCCAAAAGGATTTATCAGGGAATTCCTTTCCTTCAGGCAGAGAAGTTTTTTTGAAAGGATTGCCTGTAATACAGTTTTCCCTGTCTTCTTGCTCACAGTTTAATGACTTCTGCCTACAGTTGCCAGAGCTTGGATTCCCTTCTTCTAAAACAAATTATATTAACAAATATTTATCACCCAGCCAAACCAGACCACTCTCCACTCTGTGACCATGTTCTAGACTTGCCTTCCCCGCTGCCTTTATTCACTATCCCCATGACTAGAACATCTTCTCTCTGCCTCCTAAGGGTCCTACCTGTTCCCTACCTGTCAGTCTCCCAAATGGAAAGTACCAGCTCTGTGTGTGTGTGTGTGTGCTCTCCTCAGGAAACGTTATGGATCGTCAGAATTAAAGGGAAGGGCCACCTCATTTTGCATCAGGATTTCTCACCCTCAGTAATACTAACGTTTTGGGGTCGGATAATTCTCTGTTGGGGAGGGGGCTGTCCCGTGCATAGTAGGATGTTTAGCAGCATCCCTGGCCTCTACTCATTAGGTGCTAGTGGCAACCCCTCCCCCCAGTTGTGAAATCCAAAAATGTCTCAAGATGCCCCCTGGGGGGTAGGGAGCAGGCAAAATATCCCCCAATTGAAACTACCATTGTATAGGGAGACCAAGAGAGATTAACTACTATACCCTAGGTGACATGGTGAGTTAATGGCAGAAGGGGCCTGGAGGATTCCAGGATCTTGGCCTCCCATCTAGAGTTCTTGGTTTCAGTCCATATGGGTCAGGCTGGGAGCATCGAGGGAGATACGCTGGGCTCATATTCTTCTGACACATTTGATGTGCCTGTTGAACTCTTCCGTTAAGAAATATACTCACTTCTATTTTTAAATTAATGCACAGTCTTCTCGATAAATCTCACGTTTTTCAACTTTTGATATAGATAGGAGGGCAAAAAATATTTCCTTTTCCTTGAATTCTACTGCAAGAACAGAGTCGTGTAAGTTAAGTGATAACCTAGCCACTGGGGATGGTAAGTGAGAAGTGCTATGGAATGCTGAGGACTGAGTAAAACTTGAGAATATATGCTCCATCTGAAAGGCCAAGTAAACACACTAGCTGTCATGACTTTTTTAGGAGGAGAAATCTGGATTTTAATAAGAGAACTCTTGATGTTTAGGTACTGGAAAATAATTTAACTTATTTTAAATGTGCGAGCCAAAATTACAGGCCACACAAAATGCCAGGTTTGGCCCTTGGGCCACATGGGTTTGCAACTTACATGTTACACCAAACTACCACACAGTATACCAGTGTAAGCATCTGATATGGCCTTAGCTCACAAAGCTCCCTAAGATCAGAATCATCTGATGGGCTTTTGTACAATAGATTCCCACATCCCACTTCAGACCAGTTAAATGAAATTTCCCCAGGATGGGTCCCGGGGACTGGGTTTCTTAAAAACTCCCCAGATGACTCTGATGTGACAGGTCCTTTGACAGGTATTTAGAAATCATTGTATCAACTCCCCCCACCCCTTCTCTCCCCAGACTATGAGGTCTTTGTGGGGAGAGGGACCACAAAGAATATTTCACCCATTTGAATAAAATTAGCTCAGAGTAGATACTTTTTAAACATTTACTCAATCAAACTGAATTGCCAGAAAAGTTGAAGTAGTAATTGCTGCTAGGCTTTTCTCATGGATCTTTTTTTTTTTTTTTTAATCTCTGTGGTATTTGGTTGCAGCATTCTTCTATGAACCCCAGGATTCCTTGGAAGAAAGAAAGATGGTTGTGGTGGGCAGGGAAGGCAATGATGGGCAAGTCACATGATTGTCACTTTACATAAAAAGGGAGTCTTGATGAGGCTTCAGCTCCAGGAATGGCTCCTGCCAAGCCCTCACTCCTGGGCAAATCTGCCTCTGGTTTCTAGGCAAAGGAGTGGTTTGGCTCTGAAATCAGCAACTCCTTAGAGGGCAAACAAGTGGTGGCTTCTTCTTGCATGGGCTTTCCTGGGGAGAGCACCTCCTTCAATAACATTTATTGACAAAACCCACTGACACCTTGTTACAGCAATTCCACACCTAGGAATTTACTTTCCAGATATGTTAAGACAAAGGTCGAAGGATGTTTACTGCAGCGTTTTTAATGAAGTAAATTGACTATAGCCCACCCATATAGAGGGATATCGGTCAACCTTTTCAAGGAGTGGGACAGACTCAGCATGCTATTTAGTCTCTATCATTATAACTTGTTGTGCCCTCTGTAGCCTGTTGAGTAAAATTAATTGGCTGCCTCCATTGGCATTGCTAGAAGTGACCCCCTTTTCTGAAAAGTGATGGGACTCTCTAAAGTTGGGGCTTTCTGGAAAAAAAAAAAAAACAACAGAATGTGCCCTGCAAAAATTGCAGATTAAGCAAAAATTAAAATAAGCTGGTTTCAGTCCAATAGAGATAACCTATGTGAAATAGACAAATATGGTGTAATAACCAATCTGTGGTCATCCCCCACTTTGTAAGATCCTCCTTTGTAATAAGAAGCTTAAATGTCAACCAATTATTGTAACTTCCCCTCTGGAAATTCCCAAATTGCTTTTATAAACCAATGCAACTTATTAACCATTTGAGACTCTTACTTCAATTTGAGGTCTCCCTGTTTGAGCAATTTCTCCTTCAATAAGCCAATTACATTGATTATTATCGGTGACTCGGTTTCTTTTGAGAGTTCCTGGTGTCAGAAGTGGGATCCAGAAATGACTCCTCCCTCTCTCCCACCATCCCCAAAGCTGGTAAGTGACCAGGTGTTGGTACCCACAGGGCCCTTTGCATCTGCTGCTTTCTCACCACTTGTGTAGCACAAGGGATAAATTTCTCCCAGATCTAAGTTCTGTTTTCTTTGTGTTGAGCTCTTCAAATTTATTGTTAGACTTGGTTTTGGTCTGATCCAGACATCTCCTTTTGAATACCTTGTTCTGTCTATGCATGTGTGTGAGGGTGGGTACAGAGGTTCCATTATAACTTAAGACAGCTGCTTTACTGTTTGTGGTTCCTGTAGTAATTTTTGTTTTCAGAGCCTTTGATTAAACATGGGCTTTTCTCAATTTAAATGTAAATCTCTCTCTTCTCCTTCAGCAAAGACTCCTGTTACTTACATGTTTTCTCACTATGGGTGTAGTTCATATTTGCTTTTTAATAATTGGTTAAATCTCACAAGGGATGACTTGAGTTTGCATTGGCCACTTCGGGGGACATTTGAGCTAACTAAATAGTGTACTGGAGAGGTGTATTTGAAAAGAGAGCCTCCTGGACCTCGTGGATGGAGTGGGGAACATGTTTTGATTGGTGTTCAGAAGCTTCTAAGAGACAAAATGACTCTAAAACAGCCTCCTTAAAATATTCCTTAAAGCACGCAGCAGAAAAACTAAAAAACTTGTGCTCCCCCTTCTAGTCCCACAGATCACTTTCACTCCTGATCCCCCAGAGCCTGTAAATCAGGTGTGCCTAAAAATTAAACCATCTGCTGAGCCCAGCATAGGAGCCACTGCTAAATTTAAATCTTGGACAAGGGCTAAACTTTGCCCATTATAAAGGATCTCCTGGACCCCAGGAAAAATCAGACTAAGTCTTAAAAGAAATAATATTAACCAGTTCAGATGTCCTTTTTAATAGCCCACTACCCAAAAGTCTTATCACAATAGGGCCACTAATTGAGGAACACTCCTTTTACTTTCCGAGATGTCACCAAAGGGAGAGTTCTTCTCAGAAGATAAAATTACTTTACAGATAACCTATTGCATGGCACATGCCCAATTAGGCTTCTCTTCAAAAAAAAAACCTATTAGCTAAGTTCAGACTCCCCTGCCACCAAAGTGAGACATATCAAAATACTGACCCTATAAAAATACAAATTGACCCTTCCAGGCCACTATCCAAATTATCCCCAATCAAAGCATTTTTGAATCATGCTGGTTATTAGCCAGTGAGTCCTAGACTTCTCCCAATTGGCTATTTCTCTTTACAAATTAACTAAAACCTCAACTCCTGAACCATAACAATGAAAGGAACAACATGAATTGGCCTTTTATCCAATCCAAAGAATCTTTAAAACACCTCCAACCTTAGGCTTACCTAAGCACCTTGGGAGTTCTCACTCAAAAGCAGAGAGGTCAATAGAGACCCACCATGTGCCAAGGTAAAGACAAAAGCCAGCAATTTCATATAATTTAGTGAGTTTTGCTTTTCTGTGCTTTGTCTTCTCATGTTCTTAAGAGTCAATTTGTTCATCTGTCTAAATGTTTATATATTTCTATTATATGTAATGTAATGTTTGTTTGTTTTTTACCTCCAGATGATATTGCCAAAAAAACTTATAAAATTCCTTAAAGGAACCTTGTTCCAATTGGCTTAAGGATAAATAAGTGCTTGCATCAATTAAATACTCCTAAAACCCAGGAATTAAAGAAACCAAATTTTAATGCTTCAAATGTTCTTAAAAGCTAGACCAGAAAAAGAAAAAAAAAAAAAAAACCTAGACCAAATGTTTTTTAAAAGAACCAAGTTCACATAATCTAGGTAGATCTTTAGCAAATGAGACTCTATTTTTGGTTAACTAGAAATAGCTATGTCTTTTGAGTTATAGGCATAAGATACAATACAAGCATGTTTTTATGATACTTGGGCATGTGTTTCCTAAATTTATACATGGTTACTGATCAAATAAGCCAACATTATATTTATTAAATGTTAAAGATGACAAAAATTGTAAAGTTTACATTACAATTGTAAAGTTACAACCAAATTGGATAATTATTTTGACAAAGTTTATTTTAATGATAATTGTGTTTTACAGGATGTGAAAGACAGTTTTTAGAATCTTTTTTGTAACTTAAGTATGTAAGGTATACAGAATGTGTTTTTATTAAGAAAAAGGGAGTACAAAGGACTGGTTGCAAAATGAAAAAGAAGAAACTGTAGGACAAAATCTAAATGGATATGGAAAATTACAGAAGTTTTGTGAAAAACGAATTTCACTTCATGTGGTCAAAGTTGGGTAGGATTTGGTGAATTTATTTATAAGATTTTTTTTTTTTTGTGGTCAAAATTCTGTTTTAATTTTTCCATCTGTGTAGTCTTTTTTTTTTTTTTTTTTTTTTTTTTTCTTTTTTTTTATTATGGGTAAAAATCAAAATTCTCACAATACATACAAACATTTGTAAAATGATATATAAATATATATGCATATATGTGTATTTGCTTACAAAAATGTTATTTATATATATATGTATACATATATTTTAAGAGGTGCTTAGATTACCTAAAATATTACACGGAACCCACTGGGATTCCCATGTTGCCCACCTGAGATTTCATATGAAATAGTATATTGATTTGGGTTTCTTTATGTTGCAATGACAAAATGTCCTTGCATTATTGGCCTGCTCTTAGAAAGAGGTTATAAAAAAGTTTCTTTTCCTTTTGAACAATCAGTGTAAAAAATAGTTTCTTGACCTTTAAATAATCATGCTACCTTCCATAATAAGTTCTGTGATTTTAATTAAAACTTTGAATAAGTAAGGAACCAAGTGCTGTTTCACAGTGACCCATGATTGTGTTTAACTGTTCAAACCTTTTGACAACTTTTACCATTCTGTTTCTCCAAAAATCAAATCCTAAATAATGTCTTCTTGATTTCTCTTTAAGACTTCACATTACTGAATTACAGAAAAGTAACCCTTCAATTAAAATCTCCCAGGTTGGGAAGCAGATGTGGCTCAAGGGATTGGGCTCCCACCTACCACATGGGAGGTCCCTGGTTCGGTTCCCAGTGCCTCCTAAAGAAGACAGTGGGTAGGCATGGCAAGCTGATGCAACAAGATGACTCAACAAGAAACATGAGGAAAACATGAGAGACACAACAAAGCAGGGAGCAGAGGTGGCTCAAGCAATTAAGTGCCTCCCTCCCACATTGGAAATCCTGGGTTCCATTCCTGTCTTCCTCCTAAGGAAACAAGGAAGACGAACAGACATGGCAAATGCAAACAACGAATGGGTGGGGAGAAATAAATAAATAAAAATAAATCTTAAAAAAAAAAAACCTCCCAGGTTAAGTAGGCCCCTCTGAGGGACTAAAATTGTGCACATATCCCTATAAATGACTATAAATTAAAACTAAGAATCCGACCAACTAATCCCAGAAGCAGGCAACCTCAGAGGTAGATAGCTTTACCCAAGATGGTGGAACAAAAAACCATAAACTTAAACTTTCCCCATTTGGTCCCTGTGGTGGTTTGGAGCTATGTACCACAGAAAAACATGTTCTTAAACTTAATCCATTCTGGTGGGTGTGGACCCATTGTAAATAAGATCTCTTCAAGATGTTGCTTCAGTTAAGGTGTAGCCCAACTGAATCAGGCTGAACTTTAATCCATATGACTAGAGTCCTTTACAAGTAGAGTGAAAGTAAGACAAGGGAAAAAAAAAAAAAGCCCTGGGAAGGAGCTGAAAGTCAACAGAACCCAGAAGAAGAAGGAGATGCCAGGAGAGGCCACCATGTGTATTGCCATGTGACAGAAAAGCCAAGGACAAAGGACAACACAGTCTTCTGGGAGAAAGCATTGCCTTGATGTCGCCTTGATTTTGGACTTCTTACCTCAAAACCAGAAGCCAAGAAATTCCCATTGTTTAAGTCAACCCATTGCCATTGTTTTGGCAGGTAGGAAATTAAAATAATCTCCTTATCTGTCATATTATTACCCCCTTTTGATTTTTTATTGACCTATGTGCCAGTGTTTCCTAGTGCCAAATGAAATCTTTAGTTATAATAGCATTACTTTTATTCATCCCAAGTATTTTTAATTTAGGCCTTTTAGGTCCAACAATACAAAAATCTCTGATATAGCCCTCCTAACTGATTGTTGGCTTTGCATAAAATTACCACCTGAGAATAGGCTGGAAATTTTTATAAATTCAGCTCCTAAAACTGCATTTAGGACTGTTTCTTAGATATAAAAAACAAATAACTACTAATGCCAGTACAGTCACAGAATACTCTCTCCCCCATGCTAACCAAAATTTCCCAAGTCACTGAAAATATTACTATTTGTATAGAATACTCCAATGAAAAACACCACTTGGGAAAAATAAGATTTGTTCTCATAGGTCAGAGGGAATTTTTCAGATTTTTTATTCAGAAAAATCTTATTATTTCATCATAAATATCTTAAGTGGCTTCCAGCTTATAATGATACTGGCCTTTAAAAAAAAAAAAATGATACTGTGTTAGTCATCCTCAGTTCACCTTCGCACACGAAGTTTCAAAATTTACTTAAAATTCATTTGGCCATGGAATATGTCTGTTATTTCCTTATGTTAAGCCCAGAGCTCCCGCCCCGCCTCGGCTCTCCACCCACCTCCCTCCCTCTTCCTGCAGCAGAACATTCCTGTGATAATGAAACCAGAGCTCCTGCCTCTACTCCCTCCCTGAGCATCCCCGTTGATGTGAAAGTAACAACCCGTGTCAGAGGGACGATAACACCTAGGACGGGACGCAGGTGGAATGACAAAGCCGATATGAGTTATCACATCCTGACCCTGAAACTACAAGGCTAGCATAGTCACAACCTAGCCCTTTTGGTCCAGCCCCAGAATGAATTATAAAAATCCCCTTCTCCCCCTCCCTCGGAGCTGTAGTCTGTTCAGACTTAGCCCGCCAGCTAGGCGCTCTCTCTTACTAAAGGCTTTGTTTAAACTGACCTCGGCTCCAGGTCTGATCTCTAAGACGTCTCCCTTCCCCGGCTTCCCCTGGAACCGAACACCCTGTAACACATAATAAGTTTGATGTTCTTTGGGGTGATCAATACTCTGGTTGAGCATATAGAGGATATTCTACCCATACAATGCCTGCATTTGCCTCAAGCCTTTTGTGCCTCCTTACTGGAAAATACTGTTTGTTCTTCTAATTGAACTAAATCCCTAATGGACTGGTCTTATAAAGGCTCTATCATTTGAGGTAGTTCTGCTTTACACATAAAGCTACCTGATGCAATGTTTATTTCTTGTATATATACAAAGAATATACAAAGCATTTCCCCATGATTGGCTGGGAACATACAGAATAGAACACCTTGCTCCAATTGGGTCTAAACTGTCTATCCCAAATTCTAGCCAAATAGTTCCTGTCGGCTTCTTGTACATTGGGTCTCACTCCAACATAAAAAGAAATAATGCCTCCAACTCCTCAGCATACTGTAATATGGGGTTTCATTCTTTCATGTGCATAATTATGCTCTCTTTGGATATGTATGATCTGGAGCTAACAATTATAAATATATCTACGTTTATGGAATGAAGCTTTAAGACTATCCTAAAAACGCTTCAGATACTCCGAGAAAAAGCAAATAGCTTAACAACTGTGGTTCTACAAAACAGTCGGGTGCCAGATATTCTGGCTGCCCAGCAGGGGGGCACTTGCACCCCTGATACATTAATTTTGTTTTTATGTCAATAAATCTGGCACAGCGGAAAACAATTTAAAATTTCTAAAAGATCAGATTAGAGTATTTCGTGATGTTGGGTCAGGCACAAACGTTTCAATGGACAGATTTATTTTCTGACCTTGGTTCCTGGTTCAGTGGAATTTAGAGACAAATAACACACTCTGGATTCATGTTTTGGGTGATAATTATTGGAATATACATTTTTATTTCTTGTTGTACCAATTATGATTGAAGAATTTGTTCAAATTCCTTGTCATCCGTGAAGCAAATGATTGCTTTTAAGATAGCCAGTCGAAAAGAAAATGAATTGGAAATGGGGCTGTCTTCAGTGGACCAAGACTAAAATGAAACATAAAATTAATAATAGGCTCCCTGGCTTAAAAAGAAGCCTGTGGCCATCATCTAGTCACACGAGTAACTGGCCCCCTAGAAAAGTCTTAAATGTAACTACACAGCCAACCAACACATCCCACTAAAATGGAGAAGGGAAATCCAGAGTGAAAATTAAAAGGACAAAAGCAAAATTCAAGTCAGCAGTGACTGCCTGAAATGGAGACCACTGTGATGGACGATTAAGAGAGAGATCCATGGTGGTGACCAGAATATTTTGGTCAATTTCCCAGTGAAATCATTGGAAAGATCACCAAAAGGAGAGACTGTTAAGTAAAATAAATTGGCTGCCTACCTTGGCATTGCGGGGAGCAACCCTCTTTTCCGAGAAGTGACGAGGACTTTCTAAAGAGTTAAAAATAAAAATGCAGTACACACCCGGCAACAATTTAAGGTAAGCTGCTCTTGGTCCAGTAGAGATAACATATCAGAAATAAACAAGCATGCTATTATAACCAATCTATAATCATTCCCCACTTTGTAAGCCCCTCCTTTGTAATAAGAAACTTAAATTTCAACCAATTAGTATAGCTTTCCCTCTGAAAAATCCCCAAATTGCCTTTATAAACCAAAGTAACTTACAAACCATTTGAGACTCTTACTTCCATTTGAGATCGCCCTGCTCAAGCAGTGTCTCTTTCAGTAAACCCATTGTATTGATTTTTTTGTTTGTTTTAAAAACAATTTATTGAAGTATATCATGCATACATGAACATAACTAAACAATAAGTGTATAGTACAAGTTATGAATTTACAAAACAAACATATATATCATCATACAAGGCTCCCATATATTCTTTTAAAAAAATCTAAAATACAATTATTAATAGTAAAAATTTCTAAAACTCCTAAATTTCTAAAATAGAAAACTTCTAAATTTCTAAAGCAATTCTACTCTACACCACAAAGGTCTACAAAATAACCTATCAAATTTCTAAATAGTAATATAAAATCTGTAATATAATTTGTGAGGAAAGAGTATCACAAGATATTAGCCACAAAGTTTGCTAGTCATTTAAATATTCGGTACTAAAATTATTACTCTTTTACTAAAAGTAAGAGTGGGGACTGTATGTAAAGAAAAATGTTCATACTCAAATCAGATTTTTAGTAGAGACATTTTTAAATGGATATTGCAGAAAAGAGAATGTTTTTGTCTCCTTGAGACTAAAATACAAATTTAAATTAATTGTTCAAGTCAATCCAATTACTTCAAGCCATCAGATTGAATTCTAATTCACAAATGACCTTTTTGGAAGGTGGAATCTGGTGGCGGAGGAGAAGGTTAGAAGGAAAGAAGAGTTTTACTTGATACGTGTTTGTTCTCTTGGGATTTTTTAAAATTTTTTTACAATGAGCAGGTATCTTTAAAGATTTATTTTATTTATTTATTTACTTCCATCCATTTTAACCCACCCACCCCCACCCCCACCCCTGTTTGCTGTTTTTGTGTCCATTCGCTGGGCAATTCTCTGTGTCTGTTTCCTGCCCTCTCTTCTCCTTCTCCTACAGTCTTCACCAGGATTTGATCCTGGGAACCTCTGATATGGGAGAGAAGCATTCTGTCATCTGTGCCACCTTAGTTCCCGTTTTTTCGGCACATCTCGTCTTGGCTCCCCCTTGCGTCTCTCTCCTGTTATGTCATCATCTTGCCGCATGGCTCGGTGGGGCCTGGCACACCCACGTGCAGGGCCTGGGGGCACACCCACGCACGCCTTCTATATTTCTTTTATTTTACTGGGAGGTCCCAGGGATCAAACCCAGGTCCCTCCACATGGGAGACGGATGCTCAACCGTTTGAGCCACATCAGCCCCCTAAACAGGTATCTTTAGTTTAAAAAGAGTCACTGACATCTTCTAAGGTGCTGGACGTGGAAACGCCAAGAAGACAGCATCTTCTTTGACTCCTTACACCGGGCCGGGTCCGTCAGATACTCCCAAAGCTGAGAAGAAGAATCCACGGGGGCAGAGGCAGGACGATTGGAAGACATGTGGGGTATTTGGGGGCAGCCAGCAGAACCCTGTGACTGTGCTGACTGTAGGAGGACCATGCTGAGGCCAGGCAGGTAGATCAGGTCACATCTGAAGGATCTTGAACACCAGGAGGCGGGGGACTCTCTCCTGCTTAGAGAGTCTTGTGCTTCTGGAGTCAGGCAGAACGCTTAATGTCCAGCTCTGTCACTTGGCTGTGGGACCTTGGGCAATTTATATGCTTCTCTGAGCCTCAACTTCCTCATCAGTAATAGCAGGCCTATAACCTCACCCTGCAGGGTTGCTACAAGGACTAAATAAGATGTTTGAACAGCACCTGGCATCTAATAGACTTCAATGACTCATTATTATTATTATTATGTTGTTGTTGTTGTTGTTGTTATTACTGTAGCTCATGGTGGATGCAAACCTGGGGCCCATCTGCTCAGCTGGTGGATCCCAGGGCGAGCGAGGTCAAGGCCCCAGGGTCCCTCCTGCTGGAGGCAGACAATGTTGTATGTTCTAAGGTCACACAGTGTCCCCCTCACCCCAGCCAGCTATCTGACAGCACATAAACAAATGGCGGGTGGGGTGGCCAGTGAGACAGTACAGATGGCACTGAGCAAATCCAGCCACACATTTGGGAAAACAAGTCAGAGGCGGGCTGTGTCGACGGCAGCCCCCGTGGACATCTTTGTCTGTGATAGACAGCACATCCAGGGAGGCCTCCCAGGGAAGTCATGAGACAGACCAGACCACAGAGGACCTCGCCAAGAATGGTCTCCACCCTCGATTTCTGTGGCTCGTTGCCACAGAGATGCTGCAGACTGATGAAGGTCAACCCTCCAGGTCTCAGAGCATGGACTGTAGGCCCTCAAAGAGCCTTGTCTCCTTGACTCCCTCACCAGAGTCCTTGCCTGGCTTCTGGGCTCCCTCCCTCCTCCTTCCTTCACCTGTGTGCTCCTCCCTTCCAGGGTCTTTGGGGCAAGCACACAACCAGGGATACGTGGATGCTTGAATACAAGCTGCCCACGTGACGTGGTGGGAAGGGTAGAGGAAGGGGCCAACCGTGGCAGAAGGCCCAGTGGGGCCTTGGGACAGGGGACCCAACCCGGCTCAAGCTGGAGTGGGGAAAGGGCCCCACAGTACAGCCCCATCTCCTGCCACCTCCTCCAAGCTTGCTGCCTTCTGCCTGCTCTGAACTTGTTCCTCGAACAAGCCAGGCTCTGCCAAGGCTCTGTGCCTTTGCACTTCTCTCCCTTCTGTACCTGGCTGAGGCCTTCCTGCTGCCAAGAGCTGGTGCAGCTGTCTCATCCTTTGAAAGCCTGATTTACTCCTTCACGGAGTTAATAATTCCCTCCTTTGTGCCTGCACAGTTTTTGATGTATTTGCTCTATAGCATCTCTTATATTCTTCTGCCATGATGGAAACTGCCTCCAACCCCACAACACAAACACACACAGACGTGCACCAACTTTCTTGACCCTCCATTCCAAAAGGCTGATTTCAAAACCTTGATTTACACCATGAATTGTCAAGGCCATTCCAAGAAACCAAGATTTATACCAATACTAATGCCAACCTTGATATACTCTTACTAATACCACTTATTACTACTACTAATAATGAGAGTGAACAATTCTCTCTATGGGGGAACACTGGGCTTGTTACATCACATACATTATTTCTGATCCTGGGGATAACCCACCTAGTAGCTACCATTACTAGCTGAATTTTATACGTAAGAAGTCTGCAGCTCAGAGAGGAGATGTGACTTTCCCAGTCACCCAACTAGTAAGAGGCTCTCAAACCCAGGTATGGCTCCAAGGGATGATACCATCTTCCAAGCACCCGACTTTCATGCTTGCTTTCTAAGTAATGGGCAACTTTCCTCTCCCCTGCCACGAACACACTTTAGCCATTGAGCTTTGCACAAAGCCATTGCTCCCCATCTCCCCTGGGGATGTGATTTCACAGTGCTAGAACCTTCCTCAGTCTGCCTACTTCTGCTGCCCACTTCCACTGCTCTCAACGTTTATTGCAACTTGTTGCCACGGAAAACTTTTGGTCTCCAAAAGTCATCCAGACCTTCAATGCAAATGTGGCCAGCAATGAGCTTACATCTCCTTGGAGCTTCCAACAGCAGCCACTCAGGCCCTCCTGACCCCTGCTTCCCCTCTAATGCACCCAGTGGGAGTAAACGCTAAAAACAAATGAGCTGGCCTGGCCTGGGACCCAGCGCAGGGCCTCTAAAGTCAGGCTGCCTGGGCCGAAGCCCAGCTCTGCCGCTTGCTACCCTTGTAACCTTGGGCAAGTATGTTCTTTCTCTGAGTCTCAGTTTCCTCCTCTCTAAATTAAGGCTAATCCTCTGACCTACTTTCTAGGGTTGTTGTAATGAAGAAAAAAAAAAAAAAAGCAGATCTTCAATACAAAGAGGTTAGCCCAGACCCTCTCACATAGTAAGTACTCATTAAATGCTAACTCTTATTATTTACGTGCCAGGTTTCACAGAGAAGGGAGGCAGAGACTCACAAATAAATAGTTTTGCGGTGATCTGTCAGAGCATGTTGGAATGGCATTCAACCCATCATGGGATTCAGACAAGGCTTTCCAGGGGAGATAGCATCAAAGTGACCCTCAAAGCATGGCCCACACCATTTCGCCTTGGCTATGCAATGTGCTGTATTACTCTGAAATTGCTTCTCCCATGGATTTATTTTCTCTCATCAACATGAAGTCTTCTCAAGAGCATTTGCCATGCCTTATATCTCTGCTTTCTCATTGCATCCACCCTTGGACTTAACATTGCATCACTGACAGCTATGTTTTAGGAAAGTGCTCATCTTAAAAAAAAAAAAAATTCAATTTTAAAAATCTATTTTTCCTTCAATATTTAGGAGAGAAGGAAGGAGGAAGAGAGTGAGCTTTTATAGAGCACCTTCTCCATGTCAGGTGTCACACGTGCATTATCAGTTTAATCCACACAATAGCTCTTTGAGATAACCAAGCTTTCAGCCCCATTTTACAGGTGAGAAAACTAAGGGTCAGAGAGAAAATTTACCCGAAGTGACATAGCTAGAGATGACACAGTTGGGATCTCTCCCTGGGTCTGTCTTATCTTTAAGCCTCCCCCAAAAGCCAAAAACACCATTTCACATAGTTACAAAGAAAGACATCATGATTTGGCACAGAAGGACATGAGGTTGGGCCGAAGGTGGTTTCTGCCATCATTTGCATCTAACCCATCCATTGTCATCGATTTGATCATCTCTAGCATCAATAATCAATTAACCTCGTACTGGAGCCTTTTCTGCACATCAAATGGCTGTTATATTAAATATTTGCTTCTCTATGGTCCACTCATGAAGCTGCAATCCATTTGCCTTCCTTTGTTTACTCCCCTGCAGTTTGTTTCTAGCCTGGATGAGGCGCCTTAGTGCTGGAAATTAGACCATACGACTTGGCAGCTACCTCGGGCTTCCCAAGCCCCTTTTCCCCCAGCACCTGCCAAACCAGAGACATGCACCCAAAGGGGCAGAGCTGACTGGTCAGCCCTACCAGACCCGAGTCAATATAACTCACAGCACAAGACTTAATTTAGAACTAACCCCCCTTCCCTCCCCCACCACCATGTACCTTGGCGCTTAGTTTTGTGGCTATTTTCCTGGCAGGGGGATTTCTGCCAAGGTTATTTTCATGTTGACTGACACCTCTTGTCTATTCTGGGAGAATATCTCTGGAGAGAAGCAGCTCGTGCCCAGATCCCAAGACCTCTGGAATGTTATATTGGACTGTCTGTGGTACACTGGGTGGGAGCCTCTCTATTGTGTACCTTGCGGAGAACTGGAGAGATTATTCTTCCCCTCCCATGTGAAACAGCCCTCAATGCTCCCAGCTTCTGCTGACTCAAGTTTATAATCAATCAATCTTTTGTAACATACCATAAAAGGGAATAAAGTACTGATACAGGCTATGACATAGATGAACCTCGAAAACTTTATGCTCAATGAAAGAAGCCAGACACAGCAGGTCATGTATTATATGAGTCTATGTATATGAAACATCTAGAATAGGGAAATCCATAAAGACAAAGCACAGGTTGGTGGTTACCAGGGGCTGGGAGGGGGGCAATGGGGAATGATTGCTTAATAGGTACGGTTCCTTTTGGCGTGATGACAATGTTTCAGAACTAGACGTGTGGCTGCACACCCATTGTGAATGTATTAAGTGCCACTGAATTGTACGCTTTAAAATGACTAATTTTATGTTAGATGAATTTCACTTCAAAACAAACAAAAAATACTAAATCATTGCAGAAAAGATTTGAGGTGACTCACAGAGTTACCTACAGGCATTGGGAATTAAAACAAGTACAGTGACAAATCAGAACAGAAGGAAAATGGGGGTAGGAAAGGAAAAAGAATCCTGGGTCTGGTTAACAGGCAAACTGCAAAGCCTTTAGCTCTCATATGGGTGCAAATCTGGCTTGAGCTTCCCAGCAGCCAAAGCAAAACAGAAGACACGATTTCTTCCATGTCCTGCAGCATCTTCATATCCCGGGCAGCCTGAAGGATGCTGCTGGTTTCCACAGTAACCATTTATTGAGACTTGGATACACATTAGACCCTTTAGACATCACAAGTGCCTAGTGAGATAGGCATTTGTAGCCACATTTTAAAGATGAGAAACCTGAAGCTGAGAGAAGTTGGAGTATTTGCCTATGGTGACTCAGGGAGTAAGTGGAGAAATCAGATCCTCCTGAGCTCGAACTGCTGCATTTTCAACTCTAGTTCACTGGCTGGTGGCTCCAGTGGAGGCCACCCACAGTGTGGCTTTAAGAGCTCTCACCTGTAGGGCTCATCTCTGCCTCCAACCCGCTGGAAGACCTTCAGAAAGGCACTGGATTATCTTTTCTTTAAAATAAATAAATAATTAAAGGAGTTGTGCACATGAGGGCTTTCCAAAAATGCATTCCTCAACACTTGAGGTTCTCCAGGAAGAGGCAGTCTCATGGTTAAACCTCCCTCCTGGTGATTCACAATGCAATGAAGGCTCTGAGAAATTCTGCATTAGAGAAACCTGTTTCACCTTGTTCCCCACCCCATGGACTCTTTTGGTGCATGATACCTAAGATTAACCCAGGAAACTGGGGTTCCAAGCACACACTTTGAGAAGCACTAGACTGGATAATTGCAGCACTGATTTCTGTCTCCCACATACCATGTTAGGCTACAGAACAAAATGTAAATCATTAGGAGAAATGAATGCTACTCCCAAAGAATTCCTTCCTCCTCTGCAAGAGAGAGAACTGTGTCTTCAATGAATTGTAGTATCATGTGGTAAGTGCCTAGCCTGCTACCACAGAGTAGGCACTTGTTGGATGAGAAGTCAGAAAAGAGAAATTAATTGACCTAGGAGAAGGTACTGTGTGTCCTGTGTGGGCAGGGAGGCAGGAGGTGGTCAGGGAGGACCTTTCAGAAGAGGTCACCAAGTGAAGGCTTGAAGGATGAGCCAAGCAGGAGTTGATGAGAGCTTTGGAGCCCAGGAAACAGCATAGCCAAGGCACAGCATGTTCAGGAAATGGCAAGTGATTTGACAAAGCTGAATGAGAACCTGGGGAGGAGGAGAAGATGAGGCTAGGGATGCTACATGAGAGCACATCATCCTCTGAAAGGTTACGAATTTCTCACGCAGAGACCCTCGCTTTCCTTTGCTTGTTTGTTTGTTTGTTTGTTTGTTTTTTCTTCTTCTTCTTCTTCTTCTTCTTCTTCTTCTTTTTCTTTTCTTTTCTTGTCTGTGATACATCTAAAATTCCTGGTTTAGATTTTCTGACCATACTCTGCTGCTTTCCATAGGGTCATTTAGTCAAGCTCTAACCTAAAAAGAGGGGAGAGACCATACTCTAGGAGTAAAACCCAGCCCTGAATTCATTCCCCAGTTTTCCTTATCTGAGTTTCCAAAGGTTGCTTGGGGGCTCTGCTTAGGAATGCTTTAGGCTGCAAGTAACAGAAAATCTGATGAAAGTGACTTAAACTAATAGGAGTTTGTTTTTCTCACATCATGATACATCTGGAGGTAGGATGTATCTAGGTCAACAGCTCGATATTGACAGGACCAATGTCTCTGCGATTCTCTTTGACATTCCATCTTGTGGGCAAGATGGCTCTAGAGTCCCACCTATCATGTCTGTGCTCAAGATAGAAAGAAGGGAGAAGAGAAAAGGTGCACACCTGCCAAAGAGCTTTCAGAGCGCCTGTGTACACTTGTCTCATTGGCCAGAATGTGTTACCTGGCCACCCCTACCTAGCTGCAAAGAAGTCTCGGAATGTGAGTATATCATTAGGAATTGAATTCATTGCTGCTCTGAGTAAAATCTGGGTGGTGTCAGCTAGGAAAGGGGAAATGGATACTGCAGTGGTCATAAACAGTATCTGCCTTCCATGGGCAGTATAAATTCCCCTGCCCTCTTGGGTAGAATTCCTGGTGTTGTAGGCCCAAAGACAGAGTTAAGCCCCCAGAAAATGATTGCTTGTGGCACATGTCTCCAAGCCACTCAGTTCCCTTATGGTTAATGCAAAAAGAATTTTACTGTTTAGGAGAGTTAAACGGACTCTGTGGGAATTTAAGGATTTATTTTAAAGTCCTCAAGGAAAAGACACAAATAATTATGTGCCTTAAACACAGCACACAGTAAGATCTGACAGGGTACTTAGAGTACAGGACAGCCTGTGCTCCCAGGGACATAAGGCTCCGCCTTTCCCAGCATAAGCTGGACATGGACCGCTTCTTTAGGATCTCTCCTATTTCTCCTGGGACAGGGTGGGGAGGGACATCTTGTTTCACTTGAGAAAAAGGTTAGAGATGTTTAAAACGAAGGGTCAAAGGGGGATGGATGTGGCTCAAATGGTTGGGCATCCGTCTCCCATATGGAAGGACCCGGGTTCGATCCCCAGGACCTCCCGGTAAAAAAAAAACAAACAAAAAACGAAGGGTCAAAATAGATACACAGAAGATGAAGGACAGAAAGACTGGGGATGGCCTTCAGGGTATAAAATTATAGTTGTGTCTTTCTTTAATGTTTGCCTTTCTGTTTCCCCAAATATTTTCATAATGAAGGTTCCATTTCCCACTCTTGTTCTGTCCACCTGGAGACGTTAGAGGAGGATAACAATGCTGAGTGCTTATTATCTGTCCAATGGGATGGTAAGTGCTTTAAATGCCTCATCTTATTGGGATTGACAACTGCTGTATCATTGTCCCATTCTGCAGATGAGGAAACTGAGGCTCAGAGAGGCAAATTAACTTTCCCAAGGTGATTCCACTTGGTTGAGAAAAGCTAAACTCTTAACCACAATGCTGGAGTACTTGCTGGCATCTATTCAAACCTAAGAAACCAAAGCTGCTCAGAGCCATGTTGAAAGCTTGGGGGATACCACTAGGGCAGCCCCACTCCCACCCAGCTAGGGAGAAAGAGCAGTAGATTTGGAAAAAAAGACCTAGGTCCATATCCTGGCTTTCTCACTCGCTAGCTAGGTGGTCTCAACCGAATCCCCTGTCCTCCTTGAGCCTGATGCTCTCGTCTAGAAAATGCCCCTTCTGCTCTGTCATAGGGTTGGCCAAATGAGGAAATGTGTATGCAGGCTCTTAGTTATCTGTAAAAGACCACTTCCCCAGTGCTGAGTTCACAGGAGGTACCTACTCTGTGTTTTTGAATGAGTGAATCAATTACTTACACATTTATAAGGGAATCTGAGGTTCTGAGAGGGGTACTTAGGATGTTTGTGGTTAAAGGCTGGACTAGACGTCCTCTGTGAATTCCTGAGCGAGTCAAGGAAACCACGATGAATCTTCCTAACACCAACACCAGGCCCATGGCACTCTGATGTTTAAATCCCTCCAACAAGTTAATACTACACAGAGTAAAAACATCCAGTTCCTGCCCATGGATTTTAAAATATGGTTGTAAATTACTGGACACTCCTCTCATTGAGAGGTGGGTTCTCTGTCTTCTCTTCTTGCACCTGGGTGGGCTTGTGATCATTTCCACCTCGTAGGGAAAGATGGGAATGACACCTTGTGACTACTGAGGTTGGATCCCAAAGGCCATCCAGCACATAGGGTGGAACACGTGCCCTTGCAGTCCTGAGTTACCATGTAAAGAGTCTCTACCCTATGGCCAGCCTGCTTGAGAAGTCACATGGAGGGGCTTTAGATGACAGTTTCCTAAGCCCACTTTCAGCCAGCTGCCCAAGAACCAGATATGTGGATGATGAAGCCATGGGGAAGTGACTCCAGTCTCCAGCAGCCAAGTCATCCCAGCTGAGGCCCAGATAGAGTGGAGCCCATTCCAAATCCTTGACCCACCGAATCCTTGAGCTTAATAGCATAGTTGTGTTTTACACCACTAAGTTTGGGGGGTGCTTGTTACACAGCAGTGGATAACCAGCGTGGCCCAGCCTCTGACTGCTCCCTAATGTCATATTGTGCCACTTTCCTCTGCTGCCCAGTCTCCAGCCACTCTGACTTTTCTGATATTTGAACACACCCAGCTCATCCCCACCCCAGGGCCTTTACACTTCTTGTTTCCTATTCCTGGAATCGCTCACTGTCCTGGTCACTCAGGCCTCTCTCAGCTCAAATATTACCTGCTCAGACCTTCTGCATAAGGCAGCTCCCTTAGTGTTTCTTTCCTAGATCTTATTACAATCCGAATATGTTTTATTGAGCTATTCACTTGTTTTTTGAGCTCCCTTAGGCAGAGGCAATATCAACATTTGCTCACAATGAAAGCCCCTGCCCAGTAAGTTCCTGGCATGTAGCAGGCACTCAATAAATATTTCTCTTTCTCTTCCTCCTCAACATAGTCCTAAATCTTGCTATGGTGTATGTCTTCATCTCCTAGGACTGCCATAACAAATGGCCACCACCAACAGAAATTTAAACTTTCACAGTTCTGGAGGCCAGAAGATCAAACTTAAGATGCTGGCAGGACTGGATCTTTCTGGAGCCTCTGAAGGAGAATCTGTTCCATGCCTCTCTCCTAGCTTCTGGGTGGCCAGTGGCACTCCTTGGTGCTCCTTGGCGAGTAGCTGTGACACTCCAATTTCTGCCTCCACCTTCACCTGGTATTTCCTCTGTGTCTCTGTGTGTCCTCTTCTCTTCTTATGAACATAGCAGTGATTGGATGTAGGGTCCGCACTAATCCACAAACCTCATTTTAGCTAAATAAATCAATAAAGACCCTATTTCCAAATACGTTCTGAGCTTCCAGATGGTCATGAGTTTGGGGGAGACTCTATTCAACTCACCACTGGGGGATACTGAATGCAAATGCAGTCCCTGCCCAACACTAAATAGCCCCAACCTAGTGAGGCTGGGAAGAAAGTTGGAGCTGGATTTACTCCAATGCCCAAGTATTCTCTATGTCAGTGGCTCTCCAAAGTGGACCAACAGCATCCACCTCACCTGGGAACCTGTTAGGTTATACAAATACAAATTCTTGGGCCCTAACCCAGTTCTACGGAATCAGAATCTCTGGGGATGAGACCCAACAATCTGTTTTTAGTAAACCCTCCAGGGGACTCTGATGCACAGACAAAAACCCCTGCTCTAGGTCACAGTGGCAGGCCCTTGTGGTGAGTGTAACAAATATCTATGTAGACTTTTAAGGCCTCTTAGAAGCTCTCAATGTGGCCTTATCAGCTGTAGGCTCCAGCTGAGCTATCCTCCATTCAAACCCGACATGCCAAGATGGGGGGACTAAAATTGGTAGACAATCAGGAACTGCTATCAACTCCAGATAAAAGAAGTGACACATGCCTGAGGTCTTCTTGCAGAAGGAGAATTTTGCTACCATGTACAGGATGGATTTTAAAGAGCTAGAGGCAGACAGGATGATTGTACTAGCCTGGATACCCTGTGTTGGAATGCTTTCAGCTGCAAATAATGGATTATCAAATGAAGGGTGGCTGAAACGAGGCAGACCCTTATTATGTCACTTTGCAAGAAGCCCAGAGGGAGATAGGTTTGGTACCAAAGAATATCTCATCACCATGCTCACAGGCCTGCCAACTGGGCACAGGCCTTCCTTCATAGGCCTTCCTTCTTAGACACCTGTTTAGCCTCATTTGCCACACACGCACTTGACAGCATCCTTAGCACAAAGGAAACAAGAGGAACAAAAGAAATTCCCCTTTATGAGGCGTGTACTCTATGTTTTTATTAGTGAGGAAAATTTTCCCTGGAAGTCTCCTAGAACACCTTCCCCTGCATCTCATTGTCCAGAACCAGGGAGTACACCTGGTTGGAGACCAATCACTGATGAAAGAGAATGAGATTGCCACAATGGGCTTTCATTTATCATGAGCAAAATTGGTGCTCCCAATGGATGCAGGGATAGGAGAGAATGAGGGCAGTGAATCTGTTAATGACTATGAGGATGTTTCTTCAGAAAGGATTAAGTTCAGAGCCTGAAGTGCAAAGTTTTGGTGACAATGGGACAAGTCCTTGTAGATGATGGAAGAACCTGAACTAGAGAAACAGGCAACAGGACATTAGATGAGAAGGTGTTAGGTTGGGAGGTAAATCCATGCTAGAAAATAAACTCTGTGGGAAAAGAGCGGAAGGCGCAAAAGGACAGGGCCAAAAAGATTTTCCATATTTGATAGAAGCCCTTAACAGAACACAAAAAGAAACAGAGCATGGTGTCAGGGACACGAAGGCCATATGTGGCTGGGGGTCCCTGTCCCTACCCGAAATCTTGCAGGGAGCTGAGGTAGGGGTGGGGGCAATTACCAGAGGCAGTTTGACTAAGCACTGATCTGGGCATGTACCAATTTGGGGGTGACCCTATTTTGGGATCCTTTGATGCTGCTCTAACACTTCATCTTTAGGAACCAAGAGAAAAAAAAACCCAGCAGACAGGAAGCTTGCATGCAGAGTAGAACACGCAGGGGAACTACTTGGCCAGCTCGAGAGCTTTCTTTCCAGAGTGTGATTAAGCCGCCATGAACACTCCCTCTACTTGCTATTGAGCGACAGTAGATTTTCACCCTCACTTCCCCGGGCGTGCACAAACCACAGCTAGGGTGATTTATGGAGCAAGAGGTAGCAAGGGCCCCAGGAAGAGAGAACCCCCCAGGCAGGAGGTGGGCTAGGAAGAAGTCAGCCTCCATGACTGGCTGGTAGAAACGCCTGACGCCCCCATCCGGCTCCACTTCACTCTGGCACCATGCAGGAAGAAATAGATTCCAGGAAAGCTGGGAAGGGGAGCAAGGGGCTCTGAGGACAAGAGAGAGGAGGAAGAGCGTCTACGCGGAAAGGGCTGCTCTGCAGTGCCTGCGAGGAGGGTAGCCCCAGGAACGCCCGGTGCCCCCACCTGTGAGCGAGCTGGGAACAAGATAACCCTGGTGGGGGCGCTCTCCTGAGAAGCCCGCCCTGGGACGCGGCGGTTTGGGACCACCCACGGGTGTTAGCTCTTTGGTGAGTGAGCTAACAAGAATTTCTCCATAGAGCCAGTGGAGCTCTCCCTTTCGCCTCTCACTGCCTGGTACTGGAGTCCAGAAGGAAGTTTAGCAAGCTAAACCAAAACGAGTTCTGCACAACCCTCTGTGAACCAGAGTGTTCAATTTCACTGGAAATCTGCCTCCCCGAGCCCCCCGCGCCTGGAGGATTTACAGTGCTGGAGGGGAGAGAGTCTGTGTCAGCAGAGCCACCTGCTGTGCTCCCAAGGGCCTGGAATGGGCCCCTGGAATGAGTCAACAGCTGCCGGCAGGCCTTACCCCCGACTTCCCTCCTGGCGCCCCCTCCCTGCGGCTTCCGGGTGAACGCGGCACGGTGGCGCTGCTCGCCCAGCCTTCGAGCGCTTGCGGCGGCGCCTCTCGGTTCCCACCGCTCTGCCCTGCCCTGCGCCCCGAGGCGCCACCACACCTGCTGCCCTGCAGCCGCCCCAGCCCGCCCCGCCGGCTGCAGCCGCTCTCCCCCACCTGTCGTCGCGCTCACAAAGACCTCGCGCCCTGACCCCAGGACGCACAGCCTCCCCAGAGGGGCATCGCAAGTCTAAAATGTCACCTGTAAATTGAGCCCTGCTTCCTCTTGCGTTTCACCCACCCCATTAATCATTAAGTAGAGAAGGAAGTTATTCGCTTCGCTTCTAATGTCATTTCGCCAACGGGTCATGCCGCCTCCACTTCTGTTCATCCTTGTGCTGGGCAAACTTTTGTGTTTTTTTGTTTTGTTTTGTTTTTGCTCTTAGGAAATTTCTCTTTTTACTTTACAAAAGAAACGTGTCCACCTTTATCCAGTGATTCAGTAAGAATATGTATAAGGAAAAAACCCTCAAAACCTTCCATCCCCCTCCCAATGCTTAAAAACACCTTGATGTGAAACCTTTCTCATTTCCCGCTCACATAAATGTATGCAAATATGTGCACAGGTAGCTTTTTTTGCTCGGGTCTGGTAGTTTTGGCAAAACTGCGATGCTAAAATACACATTCACCTGTAGCTTGCCTTTCTCTCTTAATTCATCATATACAGCTTTCCCTCCTTGGTGGATAAAACTAAACACTTCTTGGTACATAGTTGTGTAATATCCTATATTTTGATATGCCATGAATTATTTTTTCACTGCACCCCCTTTAGTGGATATTTAGGTGGTGTCTGGCTTTTTGTCACAATAAACATTCCCTGTCCACCACATGGGCAAACTCTAGGCTCAGAGCTCATCCGACTTCCCCTTCACCCTTGCTTTCTTTCTCCTTCCCTTCCTATGTAGCCTTGCAAATTTCTCCTTTTTTTTTTTTTTTTGGTCTGTAATTTCTGTCATTGACTTAATTGCAAAGTCTTGGGAGAGTCAGAAGCTAATTACAGCAAGATGAGAGCTCTATGTTCGTCTTTGTAAACTGCAGCGTGCCTGGAACCCAGTGGCTATCAAGACATGATTGCTAAGCCCCCTCTCAATTAGAGGCAGAGTGGGCATCATCATCCTAGAATCCTCCGGATTAGGAAATGAACAATAGACTGAAGTAGATTTACTATTATTCTACTATAGACTTATTGTATTCTAGCAATGGAAGAACTTCTATCATTGATATAGAGGCAGTGGCTACTGGAGGTTCTGAGGGGAGAGAGAGGGAAACATACATATAATACGGCGGCGTTTTGGGGACATTGGAATTGTCCTGCAAGACGTTGCAATGATGGATACAGGCCGTTATATATCTTGTCATAACTTGTAAAATTGCGCAGGACAGAGTATAAACTGTACTGTAAACTACAATCCACACTTAGTGGCAATGCTCCAATACGTGTTCATCAATTGTAACAAATGTACCACACTAATGAAGGATGTTGTTGATGTGGGAGAGTGTGGGAGGGCTAGGGAGTGGGGCATATGGGAATCCCCTACATTTTAAAAGTAACATTTATATAATCTAAAGTATCTTTTTAAAATATATATTAAAAAGAAACATTTGCTACCAAGCCTATGGTAGGGAGTGCTTGTGCCTCTAAATTACTGCAGGGATGGGGGCTTAAGAACATGGATTTTAGAATCAGGTAAACCTTGCATTTGAATCACTGATCTACTGATTTATGAGCTGGGTATTCCTGTACAAGTTATTTAACCTCTTTGAGCCTCAGTTTCATCCTTTGTAAAATGGGGAAGGTAATACCCACAGTGATGGTTTGAAGCTGTATGTACCCCTGGAAAAGTATGTTCTTAAAGTTAATCCATTCCTGTGGGTGTGGACCCATTGTAGGTACTATCTTAAGATGTGATCCACCTCATTCAGAATGGGTTTTAATCCTCATACTGGAGTCATTTATAAGAGAATGAAATTCAGACAAAGAGAGAGCGAGCCACGGAAGCAAGAAACTGAAAGCAAAGAAACCCGGAAGAGAAGGAAGAGACCGGCAGACGCTGCCATGTGCCTTGCCATGTGGCAGAGGAGCCAGGGATCAGCAGCAGCCAGTCTTTGGGGAGAAAGCATCACTTGGTGATGCCTAGATTTGGACATTTTCACAGCTTCAAAACTATAAGCTTCTAAGCTAATCAATTCCCCTAGTTAAAGCCGATGCTTTTTATGGTATCTGCTTTTAGCAGCAAAAACCAACTAGAACATCCACATTTGCAGGATTCTGGCTATGAAGCACTACATAGTAACCACTCAGTCACTGGTACCTTCTAGAAGTGGTAACAGCAATAATAACAATGACAATAATGACACTCAATTAAATTAAAAATTGATCTGAACTGACAAAAATATTTTCAGAACTAGAAACATTGCTGTTATTCTTTGCAAATGGTCTATTGTGTGAAAGGAAAGATCAGGAGGAATTGATGGCAGAGAAATAGAGACCATGAATCATGGTAAGGCTGGGGGATCCTAGAGCCAATGTTTTGCAAACGTGCCCTGTTTTAACAAACAGAGTACAGTTCACATAAAGATTCATGGGCCCTTCCCTTGGAGATTTTGACTTATTGGGTTTGAGGTGAGGTTGAGGCACTTATGTTAGTAAGTGCCTCAGAGGCTTTGGGTGCAGAGCCTGACCTGGAGAGCAAGGCTGGAAATAGGTGAACCTAGCTGAGTTCTGATTCAGTGCATGAAACGGGATAGTTGGGTGAAAACACAGTCCAAAGAGAGAAACAAGTCATTCATTTATTCATTCAATGTTGAGCGAGCTCCCACCATGCACCAGGCACTGGTCTGAGCATCAGAAGCAGCAGAAAACGAGATAGGTTCAGAATCTGGCTTCCCAAAGTTAGTCTAGTGCAGGGTGGCAGACTCACATGTCAAAAGGAGCAGGCAGGTGATTTAAATGCAGGAAACTAACCTAGCAATCTCATCTGGAAAATATGGTCTTCCCTTCGACTGTTCTCTCTCATTTTTCTTGAAGAACATGACTCTCTTAGTCTTTGGTTTCCTTACTTTTGATAGAGATGCAGGTACCAAATAAATACTCCTTTTCTCAAGAAAAGGAAGAGTGGAAGCACAATACTAAAGACAACTGACACCTGGCCTGAGGAGGCAAGAGGGAGGAGTGGGGTCTGTGGGAAACTGAAGAGTTTGGGTGTTGTCTGAAAAGAAAGGGGAAATAATCGCATAGTTCTAGCTCACCGAGGGCATGAGGAAATGTACAGCCAATATTGGTGAACCTTCCACTTTTTTTTTTTTTTTAATTTTTACATACCATGTTGTTGTTTTTTTAAGATTAATTTTTTTTTATTTATTTCTCCCCACCTGCTCATTGTTTGCGCTTGCTAGATCTGTTCATCTGTTCATCTTCCTTGATTCTTTAGGAAGCACTGGGAACCGAACCCAGGACCTCCAATATGGGAGGGAGGTGCCTAATCGCTTGAGCCACCTCCACTCCCTCCTTTGTTGTGTCTCTCATTGTATTTTTCTCTTTGTGTCTCTTGTGTCATCTTGCTGCATCAGCTCACTGTCTTGCTCGTCCTCTTTAGGAGGCATCTGCTTTGTTGTGTCTCTCATTATGTTTTTCCTCTTGTGTCTCTTGTTGTGTCAGCTTGCTGTGCCTGCCTGTCACACCAGCTCGCTGTCTTCTTTAGGAGGCACCAGGAACCGAGCCTAGTATCTCCCATGTGGTAGGCAGGAGCTCAATTGCTTCAGCCACATCTGCTTCCCTCCACTGTTCTTTAAAAGGCAGTTTTATTGAGGTATAATAGATGTAAGCTAAACTGAACATCTTTAAATTATATAATTTGATAGATTTGACATATATATATGCTATGAGGCCATCACCATAATCAAGATAATCAACATATCCATCACCCCCAAAAGTTTCCTTGTGCCCTTTTATAATCCCTCCGTCCTGCTGCTCCCTGTCCTGCCAACAACACTAGACAACCACTCATCTGCTTTTTGTCACTGTACATCAGTTTGCCTTTTATAGAATCTTTATGTAAACGGAGTAAAAAAATATGTGCTCTTTTTTTTTGTCTGACTTTTTTTTCTCAACAAAATTATTTTGAGAACCATCCATCCATGTTGTTGCAGAGCACAACAGTGCATTCCTTTTTATTGCAAAGGAATTTCATTGTACGGATATGCCGCAATTGATTTATGCATTCACCTATTGATGGATGTAATAGGTGGAATTTTATACCCCAGAAAAACACACTCTTAAGCTTAATCCATTGTTGTGGGTGTGAACCCATCCTAACTAGGACCTTTTGAAGATGTTATTTTTAGTGTCGGTGAGGCAGGGTGGGTCTTGATCCTATTACTGGAGGCCTTAGGGAGAGGGCCGCAGAGGAGAGAAAGCCATAGGGAGGTGTGGAAGCAGGACATCTACGGAACCCAGAAGAGAAAGGAGAAAACATTGCCATGTGATGGGAAAACCAAGGAACCTCAGATGTCCAGGAGGAAGCCAGCCTCCTACCCTCTGAAACCGTGAGCCAATAAATTCCTGTTGTTTAAGCCAACCCATTTCATGGTGTTTGTCATAGAGGCCCAGAAACTAAGACAGTGGACATTTGGGTTGTTTCCAATTTGGACTTTATGCAAATAAAGCTGCTATGGGAGCATTTGTGTGCAAATGCTAGTATGGACATATGCTCTCATTTTTCACTGAATGACTGGGTCACATATTTAGTGTGTGTTTAAATTTTTACTAAACTGACAAGCAGATTTTTAAAATGATATTTTACATTTCCACCAGCAATGTCTGAGAGTTCCAGTTGCTCAGCATCCTTGCCAAGACCTGGCATAGCCAGTTCTTTAAATTTTGGACATTTCAGTGGGTGTAGTAGTATTTCAGTGTGGCTTTAAGTTGTATTTCCCCTAAGACTAATGGTGATGCATACCTCTGCATATTCTTATTTGCCAACTACACATCTTCTTTGGTGATGTGTCTATTCAAATCTTTTGCCCATTTTATTACATTATTTTCCTATTATTGAGTTGTGAGAGTTTTACATATATTCTAGATACAAGTCTTTTATTAGGTATGTGATTGGAAAATATTTTCTTCCAGTCTGTGGCTTGTCTTTTCATTCTCTTGCAGTGTCTATCAAAGAACAGAATGTCTTAATTTTGAGGAAGTTCAATTTATCACTTTTTAAATTTATTTTATTCATTATACTTTTGGTGCCATATCTAAGACATCTTTGCCTAATCTAAGATTACAAAGATATTTCTCCTATGTTTTCCTCAAGAAGTTTCATACTTTTCAGTTTTACTTTTAGATATATGATCCATGTTTACTTTTGTATATTATGCACATATTGTATATATTAAGTATGGATCAAAGTTGATTGTTTGGCATATGTATATCCAATTGTTCTAGCATTGTATGTTCAAAAGACCATTCCATCTCCTCTGAGCTGTCTTTGGAACACTGTTGAAAATCAATTGCCCATGTATGTATACATCTACTTATGGACGTTATCTTGTTCCATTGCTCTATTTGTCTTTCTTCATGCCAATTCTACACTGTCTTGATTACTATCGCTTTATAATCAGGTAATGTAAATCTTCCAATTTTGTTCTTCTTTTTCAAAGATGTTCTGGCTATTGTAGATCATTAGCATGGCCACATACATTTTGGAATCAGCTTGTCACTTTCTGCAAAAAGCCTTGTGGGACTTTGAGTTGGATTGCATTGAATCAACAGATCAATTTAAGGAGAATTGACATCAACAATATTGAGTCTTTGGATCGATGGACACAGCATAGGTCATCAATAATTATGGCCTTTAATTTCTCTCAACAATATTTTGAAGATTTAGGTGTATAAGTCTTACACATCTTCTGTCAGATTTATTCCTAAGTAGTACATATTTTTGAAGCTTTATAAATATTATTCATATTTCAACTTCAATTTCCTATTGTGTATAGCTATTATGTGTATATAAAATTGATTTTTTTATATTGATCTTGTATGCTGAAACCTTGCTAAATTCACTTATTAGTTCTAGCATATTTTTTGGTAAGTGTCATAGGATATTCTACAGAGATTATATTGTTTAATGCAAATAAAGATAGTTTTATACCTTGCTTTCTCATCTGGATTCTTTTTATTTCCTTTTATGACCTTCTGACACTGGCTGGAACCTCCAATACAATGCTCAATAGAAACAGTGACAGTAAACATCCAAGATTTTTCCTGATCATAGGGGAAAAGTATTCAGTCTTTAATTAAGCATGACTTTAGCTGTAGGATTTAGCAGATGCTCTTTATCAAGAAGCTCCCTTCTCTTCCTAGTTTTCAGAGTTTTAAGCAGGAATGCATGTTGGATTTTGTGAAATACTTTTTCTATATCTATTGAGATGAACAGTTTTATTTTTTAATCTGCTAATATGGTGAATTACATTGATTTTTTTTTTTTTTTTTATTAGAGAAGTTGTAGATTCACAGAAAAATCATACAGAAAATAGAGGGTTCTCATATACCACCCCCACCACCCCCACCACCTCCCACAACTTTCCCTATTAACACTTTGCATTAGTGTTGTACCCTTTCATAATTAAGGAAACAATATTATTATAATTATACTATTAATTGTAGTCCATAGTTTACATTTTAGTTCATTGTTTGTGCTGTACAGTTCTTTGGCTTTTAAAATAATTTATTCTAGCAACGTATGTAAAACCTAAAATTTCCCCTTTTAACTACATCCAATACATAACTCAGTGGTATTAATTACAATTACATTATGCTACTCTTACTGCCATCCATTACCAAAATTTTTCCATCACCCCAAATACAATTAAGAACAATTAAGCATTCCCTGCCCCCACCCCAGTCCCTGGTAACTTGCAGTCTAGTTTTTTATTCTGTGAATTTGCTTTTTCTAATTATTTTATATCAATGAGATCATGCAATATTCATCCTTTTGTGTCTGGCTTGTTTCACTCAACATGATGTCTTTAAAGTTCATCCATGAAATATCAGAGCATCGTTCCTTTTTACTATGAATAGTATTTCATTTTAATGTATGTACTACATTTTGTTTATCCATTCACCATTGATGGACACTTGCATTGCTACCATCTTTTGGCAATAGTGAATAGTGCCTCTGTGAACATCTGTGTGAAAATATCTGTTAAGTCCTTGCTTTCAATTATTTTAGGTATATACCTAGAGGTAGAATTGCCCAGTCATGTGATAATTTTCTGTTTAAGTTTCTGTGGAACTGCCAAACTGTTTTCCACAGTATCTGCTTCATTTTACATTCCCACCAACAATGAAACAGTGTTCCTGTTTCTCCACATCCTCTCCAGTTTTCCGGGTTTTTAAAAAAGTAGTTAGCCATCCTAGTGGGTACGAAATGGTATCTCATTGTGGTTTTGATTTGCATTTCCTTAATGGCTAAAGATGCTGCGCATCTTTGCATGTGCTTTTTGGCCATTTATATATCTTCTTTGGAGAAATGTCTATTCAAGTCTTTTGCCCATTTTTTAAATTGGGTTATTTGTCTTTTTGTTGCTGAGTTTTAAGATCTCTTTATATATTCTGGAAACCAAACCTTACTGCACATATGGTTTCCAAATATTTTCTCCTATTCTGTAGGTTTTTGCATTTTCATGATAAAATCCTTTGATGCACAAAAGGTTTTAATTTTGATGAAGTTGCACTTACCTATTTTTTTCTTTTATTGTTTGTGCTCTTATGTAAAATCTAAGGAACCATTGCCTAAAATAAAGAGAAGAAGATGCTTCCCTATATTTTCTTCTAGGAGTTTTATAGTTTTGTTTCCTACTTTTAGATCTTTGATTCATTTTGAGTTAGTTTTTATATATGGTGTGAGGTAGGGGATCTGCCTTCACTCTTTTTGAGCATGGATATCCAAGTTATCCAGCACCATATGTTGATGAGACTGTTCTTTCCCAATTGAGTGGACTCAGCACCCTTGTCAAAAACATTTGGCTATAGATGGGAGGGTTTATTTCTGAACTCTTAATTTGATTCCATCGGTCTGTACTCCTACCCTTGTGCCAGCACCATGCTGTTTTGTTTACTGTAACTTTGTAGTAAGTTTAAAAATCTGGAAATGTCAGTCTTCCAACTTCATTCATCTTTTTCAAGATGGTTTTTGGCTATTTGGGGCCCCTTACCCATCTATATAAATTTGATGATTGGCTTTTCCATTTCTGCAAAAAAAAAAAAAAAAAAAGGCTATTGTAATTTTTATAGGGTTTGCATTGAATCTGTAAATCACTTTGGGTAGAATTGACATCTTAACAATTTTTAGCCTTCCAAATCCATGAATACAGCATTCCCTTCCATATGTTTAGGTCTTCTTTTATTTCTTTTGCCAATGTTTTTAGTTTTCCATGTAGAAGCCCTTTATATCCTTAGTTAAGTTTATTCCTAGGTATTTGATTTAAATTGCTATTGTAAATGGAATATTTTCCTTGATTTCCTCTTCAGATTCTTCATTACTAGTGTATAGAAACACTACTGACTTTTCCATGTTGATCTTGCATTCCACCATTCAAATAGGGGAAACTTTTTCTACTTCCTTTCTAATGTGGATGTCTTTTATTTCTTTTTCTCACCTAATTGCTCTGGCTAGAACTTCTAGTACAATGTTGAATAACCGTGGTGACAGTGGATATATTTGTCTTGTTCATGATCTTAGGTGAAAAGCTTTAGGTCTTTCAGCATTGAGTATGATGTTAGTTGTGGCCTTTTCCTATATGTCCTTTATCATGCTGAAGAAGTTTACTTCTATTTCTAAGTGCTTTTATCAAGGAAGGATTCTGGGTTTTGTCAATTGCCTTTTCCTGGTCAATTGAGATGGTCATGTGTTTTTTCCCTTTGTTCTGTTAATGTGGTGTTTTACATTAACTGATGTTCTTTTGTGAACCACCCTTGTATAACTGGATTAAATCCCACTTGATCATAATGTATAATTGTACGTGGGTATTTAGACCATTTACATTTAATGTGATTATTGATATGGTTGGGTTTAAATCAACCATTTACTGTTTATTACAGATTTGTCCCATCTGTTCTTTCTCCCCCTTTTCCTCTTTTCTTGTCTTTTTTATTGAATTCATTGAATATTTCTTCTGATTCTCTTTTATCTCTTTTGTTAATCTATTAGGTATAACATCTGTTTTAGCTATAATGTCTGTTTTGCTTAGTGTTTACAGTATACATGTTTAATTTATAATGGTCTACTTTAAAGTGATAGTATATGTCACATCTAGTATAAGAACCTTAAAAATGTATACCTCCCTTTCTCCCCTTGTGACCTTTGTGCTAAAGCTAGCATACATTTACTTTCTCATATGTAATAAACCCAATAATATATTGTTAGTTGCTTTAAACACTTAATTGCCCTTTAAAGATCCTTAAATAATAGGAAAAAAGTATTTCTTTTTTTTTTAACACACATAGTCTGGTGCTTTTTAGTCCTTTGTACTGATCTAGGTTTTTTTATTGTACCATATTTTTTTGCTTGAAATGAAGGATTTTCTTTAACATTTCTTGTAGGATAGATCTAATTGTGATGAATTCTTTCACCTTTTGTATATCTAGAAAAGTCTTTATTTTGCCTTCATTTTTGAAAGATATTTTCACTGGATAACGATTTCTAGGTTGGCAGGTATTTTTCTCTTACTTTAAGGATGTTGCCCTATGTCTTATAGCCTACATTTTTTCCAACAAGAATCTTTGGTACTCTGAATATAACTTTTCTCTTTTCTCTGATTTCTCTTTAAGAGTTTCTCATTTTCACTGGTTTTTATTGTGGTTATAATATGTACACATCATATACATACATACACATACATGAATATTATAACATAAAATTTCCCATTTTAACAATTTTTAAGCTTATAGTTCAGTGGTATTAGCTACCTTCACAATGTTATGCTGCCCTTACCACTATCCATTGCCAAAACTTTTTCATCTCCTGAAATAGAAACTCCTCACCTATTAATCAGTTACTCCCCAATTCTCCCCTCCGCCCAGCCCCTGGTAATCTCCAATCCACTTCCTGTCTATAAGTTTGTTTATTCTAAATATTTCATATAGGTGCAATCATGTAAAGTCTGTCCTTTTATGTCTGGCCTATTTCACTCAGCTTATCGCTTTCAAGGTTCATCCATGTTGTCACATGTATCAGAACTTCATTCTTTTTATAGGTAAATCATATTCCATTGCATGGATATAGCATATTTTGTTTATCCAGTCATCTGTTGATGGACATTTGCATTGTTCTCTCTCTTTGCTATCGTGAACAATGCCGCTATGAACATGGGGTGTGTTTCTGTTTGAGTCCCTACTTTCAAATCTTTTGGGTATATACCTAGAAGTGGAATTGTCAGATCATATTGTAATCCTACGTTTAGCTTTTTGAGGAACTACCAAACTGTTTTCCACAGTGTCTACACAATTTTACATTCCAACCAACAATTTAAAAGAGTTCCCAATTTCCTCACATTCTCTCCAACACATGCTATTTTCTGTTTTGTTTTGTTTTTTCTTTTAATAATATCCATCCTAGTGAGCATGGAGTGGTATCTCATTGTGGTCTTTTTCACTGGTTTTAAACAATTTGATTATGCATCTGAAGTCACACACCATCACTACCATATTCTATCAGCCCCACAGACCGGCTCCAATTCACTGTGGAGGCTTCCAGGACCTCTTGTTCTGTTTCTGAGGCTTTTTTCTGTGTGTCTCTGGCTTTTCAGTCCTCCATTTATAAAGGACTCCAGTAAGAGGATTAAGAGCCACCCTGAATGAGGTGGGCCACATCTTAAGATCCTACTTGCCAAAATATTCTACTTGCAATGGGTCCACACCCACAAGAATGGGTTAATTTTAAGTACATAGTTCTCTGGGGTCCATAGAGCTTCAAACCATCACAATTACTGTGGAAAACAGTTTGGAGGTTTCTTAAAAGATTTGACATACATGCTTAGGTATTATCCCAAGAGAAATGAACACTTTTACCTACACAATGACATGTACATGAATGTTTACAGGATTTTTATTTGTAATAGCCCCCAAACTGGAAACAACCCAAATGTCAATCAATGGGCAAATAAACAAACAATTTCAGTATATCCACACAATGGAATTCTATTTCGTGATACAAAGAAATGCATTATTGCTACACACAATAACGTGAGTGATTCTCAAAATAATTATGACTGAAAGAAGCCATACAAAATAGGGCACATACTGTATGTGTCCATTAATATAAAACTCTGGAAAATGCTAACTAATCCATAATGACAGAAAGCAAATCAGTGATTGCAATAAGGATGGGGTTAGGGTGTGGAGTGGTGGGAGGGCTGGGAGGTGAAATTCCAAAGGGCATGAGGAAACTTTTAGGGGTGATGGATATGTTCATTATCTTGATTCTAGTGATTATTTCATGGGTGTATATTATGTCAAGACATCAAATTATACACTTCCAATATATGCAATTTATTGTATGTCCAATATATCGCAATAAAGCTGTTAAAATATGCACTTCTTTTATTCTAATGCATTTTTTTCTTTAATCATTTAAAGCATTTTAGCTCTTTATATGCAACTCTATAAAATAACCCACACAAACATGGCTCTGGCCTCAAGGGATAGATAATCCAAGATTTGTGCTATTGACACATATGCCCATGTACACAAACTGCCCTTATCTACAAATCATTTAATTTTGAAATATGTTGCAATAGTAATTCCCAACTCTTTTGACTAGAAGCATCCCTTTTTAATGCATCGTTATTGTATGTTAGTATGTATAAATTGACAAGACAATGACCAAAAATAATTCTAGGACTTTAATAGCACTTATATATGAATTTGTATTTTCTTAGTCTCAAAGAACCAATATATATTTGTAAAATAGTAAAACATATAGTTTTCTTTTCTTCATCTGTCCTCTCACCCAAATCCTTCTCCCTGCTGGGTCACTAGATCTAAGGACAGTCTTTGTACTCAGGGAGGGCTAGTCCAACAGTATAAAAATTAATTCTAAGCTTATAAGATTCAAAGGAAACTGAGAGTCTTCAAGAAACAGGAGAGGTGAAAAGGACTCAGGACATAAATGACAGATTTGGGAAAATATGTATTGATGGTGAGCAGAGCAGAACAAGGCTTCTGGTCCCAGAGGAGTGGCATGCCTGGGATGGGGGGAATGGATTCAAAATGAGGGGGAAAGGGAGCTGGATGATACCAGGTACCTGAAAAAGGGTAGGTACTCTGCCCTGCCCACCACCCAGGGGGAGTCCAGGTTGGGGTTGAGCTAACAGTTTGTCATATGGGTTTGATGATCCAAGAGCTCAGGGCTCCTCTCCTCCCTTCCCTAGGTGCTGGCAAGACCCAGAGTTGCCCTTGCTAGCATGACACTAGAGCATAAGAGGTATCTGAGGGTTAGAAGAGTTCAAGACCATGTCACAAAGTTTCCCACTCCTCCCAGAGGGGTGTGGAAATAGAGTCTAATTCTTAAGCTCCCAGGAGGGGCATGGAAGCATCCCAGTTTGCAGCAGATGGTAACAGCAGCACAAACCAGGACCACAAGACAACTACACAAACTGACATCCTTCATGAAAGACGAAGGTTGTCTCAGAGTCTGCCCACATGGTACATGACAGCTGAGCACCAGTCTCCCCCTTGACACAAGTGTACAAGCTAAGCTCTGCAGAACTAGATGCAACTCTGGGAAAATTGGAGGGAGACCCTGAAATGACTAAGACTAAGTATCCAGTCCTTGTAGAATGGGGAATCTCTAAAATAAATGAAGCCATTAGAGGAAAACAGTTGTGTGTCTTTCACAACAGATTTTGTGGATTGAGAAATATAAAAATGTTACCCTTAAGGGCAGCATATGTTATTTATAGATAAAGTTGTGCTCATATGCAATTACAAACTCCTTACAATAATGCTGTATCTATTCCGTAATTAGGGTGCAGAGACTGTGCATGCAGTTGCTGAAAAAAACATAAAAACATGAAGCGATAGATCCATAGAAAACAATAAACGAGAATAGAGAGCCCAGAAATAAACCTGCACAAACATGATCAATTGATTTTTGACAAAGGAGCAAAGGCAATTCCATGTAGAAAGGTTAGTCTTTTTTTGGGGGGGGGGGGGGGGGATTCAGGAATTGAACCCAGGATCTCATGCATGAGAAGCAGGTGCTCAACCACAGAACTATATCTACTCCCCAGTGAGAGTTGGTATTTTTGTGGGTTTTTTTGTTTGTTTGTTTGTTTTGTTTTTGTTTTTAGGAGGTACCGGGGCTCAAACCCCAGACCTTGTGTGTGGGAAGCAGATGCTCAACCACTTGAGCTACATCTGCTCCCCAGGATAGTCTTTTTAACAAATGATACTGAAACAACTGGACATTCATGTGCAAAATGAAGAACTTTGACATATTCCTCACCCCTAGGCAAAAATTAACTAAAAATAAACTATAGACCTAAATATAAAACTAAAAATATACCTCTAGAAAATAATATACGGGGAAAAAAATCTTTGGGATCTTGGATTGGGCAAAGAGGTCTTAAATACAACACCAAAAGCAAAATCCACAGGGATAAAAGTGATATTGTGGTCTTCATCAAAAATAAGAACTTTTGCTTTTCCAAAAGACACTGTTTTGAGAATGAAGAGAATGAAAAGAGAAGCCACAGACCAGGAGAAAATATTTGCAAATCACTTATCTGATGAAGGACTTGTATCCAGCCTATATAAAGAACTCTCAAAACTCAATAATAAGAAAACAAAGAACCCAATAAAAACATGGGCAAAATATTTGAACAGACACTTCAGCAAAGAAGATATGCAGATGGCAAATAATCACATGAAGAGACGGTAAATGTCATTAGTCGTAAAGGAAATGCAAATTAAAACCACAATAAAATACACAACCCATCTATTGAAATGGCTAAAATTAAAAACAAAAATACTAACAATACCAAATGCTAGCAAGGATACAGAGCAACAGGAATTATTAGATACTGCTGGTAGAAATGCATACTTTTACAGACGCTTTGGAAACCAATTTGACAGTTTTCAAAAAAGTTAAATATTTACTTGCTATCAGTCCTAGTAATCTCACTCCTAAGTAGATATCTGGGGTTACCTGTAATTGAATGTTTATAATTTCTCTATTTATAATCAGTAAAAACTGGAAACAACCCAAATGTGTTTTAATTGGTGAATGGATAAACAAACTGTGGTACATCCAATAATGAAATAAAGCTTAATTAATAAAAAACAGTGGACTAGGCTACATGCAACAACATGGATGAATCTCAAGTGCATTCTGCTAAGTGAAATAAACCCAGTCTCAAAAGCTATATACTGTATACTTATATGGCATTCTGGAAAAGGATTGCCAGGGGTTGGAGGGGTTAATACAAAGGGGCATAAGGTAGTTCTTTGGGGGATGATGAAACTATCCTGTATTTTGATTATGTGGTGGTTACATAACTCTGCATTTGTCAAAACCAATAGAACTGGACACCAAAAGTTAATTTGAATATATATATATATATATATATAATAAAAATAAATTAAAATTTTAAAAATGAAATGTGGGGAGCAGATGTAGCTGAATGGTTGAAGGCCTGCAACCATGTCCATGTACCAGGTTCGATTCCCAGTACATCCTAAAAAAAAAAAAAAAAAAAAAAGAGAATCATGGACCAGTGCAAAAAGGGCAGGAACCGAAGAAAAAGAGATTTCCCTTACCATGAATACCCTCAGCAATCCCAGAATCGTTCTGCCTAGGGCAGCATGGCCAATAGAAATATGTTGCGAGCCTCTATTTATTTAATTAAAATTTGTCAGGTCATCACATAAAAAGTAAAAAGAAACAGGTGATGTTAATCTTTAGGTTATGTTTTTGCTTAACCCAATATTCCAAAATAATATAAGTTCAACATGTGCTCAATATGAACAAAATATTAATGAGAGTCCTTTTTAATACTGAGACTTTGAAATTCAGTGTGTATTTTGTACTCACAGTACATCTTGATTTGGGCTAGCACATTTCAAAGGCTCAGTAGCCACATGTGCTTCAAGGCTGCCATTATGGGACAACGAAGACCAAAGGGCTGACACACTCCATCCCCGACAAACAAGACCCTAATCTTGTGTTCAGATCAAGTCTTGCCCAGTTTTACAATCTTAGATTCCAAGGTCCCTGATCTAAGAGGATAATGCCTTGGGTTCCTACAAATAGCAGGAGGGAAGGCCAAAGCCAGGAATTGAAGGTCTCTGAATTGTTAGTCTGCCTGTGACCAGTTTTTCCAGTATTTGGACTGCTGGTGGTAGAATTCCCACCCACAGTAGCCCTACTCTCCAGAGCCCAAGAAGATGCTCTAGCTCTCACTTACAGAAATTTTTTTAGCTTTATCCTGACAGCTGGTAGCTCAGTGACAGTGAAATGACTGATCTTTAGCTCTGTGAATGGCCACTATCTGTCTCCGAGATTTGGGCGAGTCACTCCAGGTCACTGTGAGGACAAGATGAGCAGTTGGTGCTGGATCTGCTGCCTGTCTCTCTCTTTCACTTTTTCTCCCTCTATTTTGAGAAGCAACAGGATGTAGACTTGCTACCCCCAAGAATTAGGTGTCAGGGGGTGTCTAATATATTTATTTTCCTCTCGCTCCTGAGAAATCCAGCTAAGTCTGCTTCACACAAGCCTGAGTTCCCTCAAGCTAGAGGTTTTCTATAGCATTCATGTCTGGGCAAAACCAGCACAACTTAATTAACTGACCCAAGTTAATTCAAATCTAACCAGAGGCTGGTAACAGAGAGAAGGAGAAGTTCTAACATGGAGAGCTATAGCCTTCCTCTTTAAACAAAGGGGTCTGAATATAGAAAGGGTATTAGGCAGAGAATTCAAAGTGAGAAGGGTTCTTGGAGGGTGAGCCAGTCCATATTTCAGTTTTCTGGAAGTTCTGAATGACAGCCACCCTGAATGGACACAAGTTGTCCACGGTTCACTACACATTTCCCCTTCATGGCTAAAAAAACCCATGTTTCCTTGGGGGTAGTGATCCTTCCCACATGCAGTTTGGATGGGGTTGCTCCCACCCTCATCTGCACCAAACCAATGAAGCCATAACTGGCTGCTGTGATTGGTTCAGGGAGGGGGAAATGCCCCAATCTAGATAAATGAGACATAAAAAAACTTTTACTGGGAGTTCCAGTTGATTAAGATGGTGGTATGAAATGCTCCATGGTGCCATTCCCCCAGAGAATCTTTGAAAAACTAGCAAAAACTGACAGAACCATCTCCCTCAACACTCTGGAAAGCAGTAAAAGGGTGGTGAGTACCAAATCAAGAAAACACAGCTTAATCATAGGAGAAGCTCATTGTACCCTTGTTGGCCCCTCCCCCACCTGTCCCCCATGTGGTGTGGAGCTGTCCTGCATTTCTATTGTGGGTCACTGGTATTATTCCCAAGAGAGGAGAGTAAGCCCTGTGTGCATACTGGGGTGCTTGTATGTCGATGCTAATCTATCAGATGGCAGCCTGAAGGACCAAACCAGGACATTCACGTTTAAAAACTATGAACTCTGAACTTCTCTATTTTTACAAAAGTAGTCATACTTTACTAAGGTTCATTTAGAATTTTGCAGTGGCTACAATGGGGTCGCTTTAGTTTAGATAAAGTAGTTTTCTTCAGAGGACATTTGGAAAATAATGAAGCCCGCATTTCTTAAAAGCAATGAGATGTACATTTTGGTTGGTATTCAGAGGCATCAAAAAGAATTAGTGATCAAAATAGCCTTATTAAAAGACTCCTTCCAACAGTCCATTAAAAATGTAACAAATGAGAACCCAAGACAACTGACGGGAATGTCAGACAAATGCACTTGATTTCGACTATACCTTCAGCTCCTTCTCCTTATCCCTCTTTGCTTAGTTACTCTAAAACTACTAACCCTCTTTCTCTTTTACCCTTTTACTTGGAAGATGAGGAAGAAAAGAAAGCTAGACAAATATCCTTTAAGGTTTGACTCGTTACAGACTCTAACATTCCAACCACCACCATCTTTAACCCATGGTCAACAATGGAACCAAGAGGCATAATTATCCATAGAGGAATTTAAAATTCTTTAGGGTGTATATGATCTAGGGTTACCTGTCCTATATCAGCTTGTCCATATATTAGCTTGTGTACTAGATGTTAAATTCTGGAAGGCAACAACTGTTGGACTGACTCAGAAAGAAACTTACAGATTTCCACAATAACTCTGAGGGTCAAATAGCCCCAAGAAATAAGGCAAAGTTTCTTTTAGATTACATATTAGGGCAAAGAAAAATCTTAAAAGTCTCCTCCACAAACATCGACAGGAAAGCTTTAACCCTCATAATAAACAAATAAACTCAACTTGTCCTACCAAGAACTAATTCTGAGAAAAGTATAAAAGTGGGGCAAAGACAGAAAGTAGCTCTGTTATATGTACTAGTGAGCTATGTATTTCTATGTTTTCTGAGTTTCTGTGTTTTTATGACTGACTCATAGCTGAAAAATTTTAAATTAAAGCTAAAGTTCTCTATTTGTATCTGCCTGTATATTGGATATACAGGTAGGTATATTTCCTACCTCTGGATGGTATTACTAAATTAATTAATAAAACTCATTCAAAGAGCTCTATTCTAATTGGCTTAAAGATAAATACGGGATTAAATATAAATTAATACCCCTAAAGTCCCAGAAATTAAGGAAACCAAACTTCTAATATTTCCAATGAAAAAAGAGTATCTGTAGTACCAAACTCAAATGATTTTTTAAAAAATTCAAGTTCACATAATTTAGGTCAACCTTTGGCAAACAAGACTAGGCTAATATTGCTCACTAAATAAAAACACCTATATCTTCTAAGTTATTAATGTTAAGCTCAATACAAGCAAACAATTTTATTTTACTTGGGTATGTTCTTCTTAAAATTATATAGGTTTACTGATCAATATGCTAGCATAGTGACTAGCTGTTAAAGATGAAAAATGTAAATTTGTGATGAACAGAATAGAGTTATTATTCTGACAAACTTTAAGAGTAATTGTGTTTTGTAGGATGTTGGCATGAAGACAGTTTCCAAGATCTATTTGGTAACTTAAGTATGGACGGTATGCAGGATGTGTTTTTGTTAAGGGAAAAGAGAATAGTTTTGTCCTAAAATAAAATGACTGGCTTTTGCAGAATGAGAAATAAGAATGTGTAGGACAGGGAAGCAGATGTGGCTCAAGCAGTTGGGTGCCCATCTACCACATGGGAGGTCTCAGGTTTGCTTCCCAGTGCCTCCTAAAGAAGACAAGCAAGACAGTGAGCTGACACAACAAGATGACACAACAAAGAGACACAATGAGGAAACACAATGAGAGACACAAGCACAGAGCAGAAGTGGCTCAAGCAATTGAGCACCTTCCTCCCACATAGGAGGTCCCAGGTTCAGTTCCCGGTGCCTCCTTAAAAAAAAAAGAAGAACACGAGCATACAGCGAATAGACACAGAAAGCAGACAGCAAGCGCAAATAAAGGGGGTGGGGAATAAATAAATACAAATATTAAAAAAAAAAAAGAATGTATAGGACAAAACCTGGTGGATATAGAAAGTTGTAGAAGTTGTTCAGAAAAGGAATTTTATTTGTCATCGTCCAGGTTGGCTAAGACTTGATAGGTTTATAAGAGTTTTAAGATTTTTCTTATCAGATAGTAACTTCATGTAAAACTGGAATTTGGGTTTTTTTTTCTGTTAGTCTGGCAACTTTTTCTTAGATTATTGGTCTTCTCTGATTTGTAAAATGTTTTTCTTAACCATTTGAGTAATCTGTCTAGAAAGCAAGGGATCTGTATTTTAACAGAATAATCTTTCCTGTGCTTTATATTGACCTTATCATCCTTTATTGTTTTAGGGAACAAGTATTCTCATTTTTAAAATAACATTTTTTAAATAATGACATTGGCTCCTCTATTACTTTTTAAATCTTTTATTATCTCTTCGGTTAAATAGGGAACCAACTATTGTTTCACAGTGACCCATGATCTTATTTAACAAAACTTTCAAACCTGGCAAACTTTGGCATTTTGCCTTCCCCAAAATTGAGTCCTAAATTACATCTTCTTGATCTCAAATTGTCTTTGGGATTTTCCAGAGGGCCCCTGGAAAATCACAAAAGATTTGTTCTTTCACCTTGCAAAAAGAGAGGTGCCAGAAATAGTTAGATTTATGACTTGCATGGAAAGTGTTGTTAAATTAAAAAGGATTTTATAACCTTCTATTGGTTAAATTTATATGGGTGCATTAGTCAAGGTTCTCAGAGAAACAGAACCAAGAGAAGACATATATATTTATTATATATATATATATATATATATATATATATATAATGTAATATACTACGTAAACATTATGAGATTTATTATAGGAATTGGCTCACGCCACTGTGGGGATGGGCAAGGATGAACTCCATAGAGCAGGCTGCAAACTGGGAACTCTGATGAAGGTTTCAATAAATTCCCCTAAGCAGGGTGGATGAAATACAGATGGAAATTCTTACTTTTGACTATTGAAGTCTCCCTTTAAGGTCTTCAACCGATTGGATGAGACTTCTGTCATTGCTGAAGGCAATCTCTTCGGTTGATTGTAGATATGATCAGTCATTGATGCAATCAACTGATGATTTAAATCCACAAAATAGTCTCATGGTAACAACCTGGCCAGTGCTTGCCTAGCCAAACAATTGGACACCAAAACTTATGTTGACACATGAACTTGACCTCACAATGAGTGAAGTGTTATTAATATAAATATTTCAGAAATTATATAAAAGTTGCTAGAGATTTGTCAATGTCCTCCCTGTCGATGAGATGTCCTAGTACTGATCTGCCAATTAGACAATATTATAGTGTTATCAGTCCCAATTTCAGGTATTCTTTTTAAAAGTCACATGCCCCGGAAACAACCATACTCCTCATTTGCATTATGAGTTCCTGAGATTGCTAACACAAGATGGAGCAGAGCAAAGATTAATTACCCAGGACTGAATGACCTGATAAAGAATAACTATAGGTTTTCTATGGATTATTGCTGGTGTTCTAATATTCTATTTTCTAGATACAAAGAAATCCTTACTATTTTCCCTTGAGCTATCTATAATTCATGAATCAGATATCTTTTTCTTCCTGCCTGATCCCCTCAGAATTCTGAAACCCTTATTGAATATTCTTAATTTTATGGCAAAATAATCATTTGCATAGGTTCAGTAAGAATCTGTCCTCCTTGATAACAAAACACAATTGGAGACATTTGTTATATAACCAAGGCTTTGACTAGAATGTCATATTTGAGAATAATTTTCATTCAATCAGATATGACCTGACACTTTTAAACAATTAATATTGACTTTATGGAGTCAATGCTTACAAAACCCTCTTGGAAAAACCCACCTGGTGCCTGGCTCCAGGTCGCTTTCTGGCAGGCACAGGAACCATATGATACTTTGGGGAGGCTGAGAAGGAGGAATTCACCTAAATCTCGACGCACTGAAGATGAAATCTGGTGTTGAGTTCTTGGCTTGGCTTCCTGGCCTTGAGAGTCTTTTAAAAGTCCAATCTGAGGTTCCTTATGAAAACCATCATCAAAGCAAACTTTAAAAGGCCTGTAGGGTAAATAACCATTTTTGTTGGACCTAGCTCAAGTACTAGGCCAAATTAAATAAAACAAGTCTTATTTGATCATCAAGAACAATCTTTCTTTGGGGTCATCTTTAATCAAAAGGAGGGTGATTGTAGAAAGAGATTTTGTGTTTTAGCAGAAATCTATAGCAGCCAATGAGGTAAGGGGTCCAAAATAGAGAGAAAACTCTGTGATTTTTCAGATTCTGCTCCTGTTCATTGCCTGAGGTATTTTGCATCCCCTGTGTAAACTGTAGACAACTGCATGGGTTTGTTTTGCTTTTATATTAATAAGTCTGGACAGTGGATATTTTAAAGGACCAAGTTAAAGTATTTCATGATATCATTCAGGCTCAAACATTTTAATGGACAGACCTACTTCCTGGCCTGGGTTCCTCATTTAATGGCATATAGGGACAATTAGTATATTTTGGGTTTATGCTTTCAATTGTGATTACTAGTCTATTTCTGTATAAACTATGTTTCAAGATTCTATTCAAATTCCTTGTCAACAGATGGTTGCTCTTAAGATAGATAATCAAAGGAAAATGGGATAGAAATAGGGCTGTCTCTAGTGGACCAAGACTCAAAAATAAAAATAATAGACACCCTGACTTGAAATGAGGACCATACCCATCCTCTACTCAACTGAGTAAATCCATGCCAAGGGTCTTATATGGAATTAAACATCCACCCAATGAACCTCACTACAATCAAGGGGGGGGGGAGGGAAGGAACAGCATGACTAACTTAGCCTACTTGGCCACCCAACAAGAAAAGAAATCAATTGTGGTGACCAACATGAGATAATTGGAAACATGACCAAAAGCGGGGGGTTGTTAAGTGAAATAAAATGGCCACCTACATTGGGCATTGCTGGGAGGGTCCCCTTTCCAAGAATGGGTTTTCCAGAAATAGAAGAGAGGGAAATAGAAAGCAATTTTTCTCTTGAACATAGATGTGATGCGACATGTTTTTTACAGATCACTCTAGCAGCTGTGTCAAAAACAGCCCGCATGGAAAAACTAGATTGGAAGCAAGGAAACCAATTTGAGAATTTTGCAGTAAAGCAGGTGAGAGATGATAGAGGCTTGGACCAAGCTAATAACAGAGGAGGTGGTGAAAAGTGGTCAGATAATGGATATATTTTGAAGTTAACATCAACAAGCATTCCTGGTGGATTGGCTATCAGTTGGAAAAGAAGAAAGAAGAACCGAAATTGACCCTAAGTTTTTAGCCTGAGGAGTGAGAAAATGGATTTGCTACTTATTGAGATGGGGCAGACAGCAGAAAGAGCAGCATGAAAGCTTTCACTACGCTAGGACTTCAGTTTTGGAAACATTAGTTTTGCAATGCCTGCTAGACATCCAAGTGGCAATATATAATTTTGGATATATGTTATCTGGAATTCATGGAAGAGATTCATGGTGGAGCTCTAAATTTGGAACTTGGATGCCTATTTAAAGCCTTGAGAATGGATAAAATCACTTGGGAAATGAGTATAAAGAAGAAATGATTCTGAAGACTGAGCAAGAGGAAGTTCCAATATGAAAAAGTCTGGAAAAAGAGGGAAGTCCAGCAAGAAAACTAACATAAGAAGCAGCCAATGAGGTAAGAAGAGGTACAAGATAAAGAGATTTGAACAAAGTAGGTCAAGAAAGAGGGACTATCATGCTTATTAATGATGCAGACGTTTTGATAAATAGCATGACAGTAGGTAGAAACCCAAATATATCAGTAGTCACATTAAGTGTAAATGAACTGAATAGTTAAAGGAAAATTCTGTCATTATCAAACTAGATTAAAAAACAGAACACAATTATATGCTGCATATTAGAGATAAGCCTTAAATAAAAGGACATAGAATAATTAAAAATTAAAAGATGATAAAAAGATATACCACACAAACACAATCCAAAAGAAAGCTGATGAGCTATACTGATAATAAAGTAAACTCAAGGCAAGAGGTACCATTAAAGTAAAGACAGAAGTTTCACAATGGATTAATCCTCCAGGAACACATAACAATTCTCAATTTATATGTACATAAAAACATGGTTTGGAGCCGATGTGGCTCAAGCAGTTGAGCACCCGCCTCCCACATGGAAGGTCCCAGGTTCGGTTCCTGGTGCCTCCTAAAGAAAACAAACAATGAGCAGATAATGAGCAAAAGCAATGAGCAGAAAATGAGCAAAAACAACGAACAGACAACAGGCAAAAAAAATGGCTTCAAAATATATAAAACAAAAAATTGACATTAAAAGGAAATATAGATAAATCTACATTGAAAATGGGAGATTTTAACACACCTCTCTCAATAAAAGATACAAAAAGTAGGAAAATATTAGTATTAAGGATATATAGGCTCCAAACAACACAATTAGCAAACTTGACATACAGACATGTACAGAACCCTACCCAAAAGAATGTACATTATTTTCCTGTGCACACGAAACTTTTGTGCTGTCCATAAAAGAAGTCTGAACAAATTTCAAAAGACTGAAATCATTCAGAGTATGTTCTATGACCACAGAGAATTAAGGTTATAATCAATAACAAAATAAGTAGAAATTCCTCAAGCGCTCAAAAATTGAGCAATATACTTTTAAGTAAGTCAAAGAAAAAACCTCAAAGGAAATTGGAAAATACTTTTTCCTAAATGATCATGAAAATATGACATGTTAAAACATGGGGATATAGCTAAACCTCTGTTTAGAGAAAGATTATAGCTTTAAGTGCACATATTTTAAAAGAAAGAAAGAGGAAAATTAATAACCTAATTACCTAAATTAAAAATTTAGAAGAAAAAGACAGCAAAGTAAATCTACTGAAACCAGAAGGAAGGACATAATAAAACAGAAGTTAATGAAAAGAAAACAAATATTCAAGAGAGAAAATCAACATGGCCAAAAGTTGGCACTTTTAAAAGAATAGTAAAATTGTTAGATTTCTATGAAGTCTGATAAAGAGAGAAGACACAAATAACCTATTTGAATGAAAAAAGAGACATCAGTACGTATCCTATAGATATTAAAAAGAGAATTACAGTATATTATGAGCAACTTAATATTAATAAACTAAAATTTTAGATAAAATGGAAAATCCTAAGAAAAATAAAACTAACAAGAAGAAATAGAAGACCTAGAATAGCCCAATATCTATTAAAAATATTGATATTGTCGTTAACAATATTTATGTGAAGAAATCTCCAAGCATAGATGGCATCACCAGTGAATTTCTCCAAATATTTATGAAAGAAGCAACACCAATCTTATGTAAATGTTGCATAAACTAGGAAAAAGAAAAACACTTCCTAACTTGTTTAATAATATCATTGTAACCTTGACACCAAAAACTGAGCAGGACGTGAAGGAAAAATTACAGACCAATCAATCTTATGAACAGGGATGCAAAATATACTAAACTAAAAAATTGGATTCAGTGGAATATAAAAATGATAATAAATCATGGCTAAGTGGAATGAAAAGTTGGTTTCATATTCAAAATAAGTCACCATAATTCACCACATTCACAAAATAAAGGAGAAAAGCATATGGTCATTTCAGTAGGCACAGAAACAGCTTTTGATGAAATTCAGTACCCATTCATGACAAAAAAATAAAAAACTATCTTTACAAACCAGAAATAGAAGGAAACCTCCTTAACCTGGCAGTATTTTTTTTTTAAATAAACTTACAGCAAGTATCATATTTATTGTCAAAATATTGAAAGTTTTCTTCTTGAAAATTAGAATGAGCAAGGAAGCCTATTTTCACCATTTCTATTGAATATTGAACTGGAGAGTATATCCAGTGCAAAAATACCTGGAAGGGAAAAGATATAAATTTTGGGAGAGAAAAATAAAACCAACATTATTTGGAGAAAATGTGACTTTGTAATGGTAAATACAAAATGATCCACAGACACTATTATCATTAATAAGTGAAGATTCAGTGTAATTCAAATCAAATCCCAAAAAGATTTTTGTGGAACTTGATGACACTTCATTAAATTTATATGGAAATGCAAAGAGAGAGAGAAAAAAAAAAAAAAAGCCAAGAAAATCATGAAGAAAAAGAACAATAACAGATGCTTCCAACAATCACATAACAAAACCTATTTTAAAGACAGTATGTTATTGGCCCAAAGATATAAAAATAGACTAATGAAATGCAATAGAGAAATCAGAAACAGATCCACACATACACAGTCACCTAATTTATGACAAAAGTGATACAGGAGTACAATGGGGAATAAAGTTCTTTTTAATAAACGGTGATGAGTCAATTAGATACCCATATGGAAAAAATGAATCTTGACCCCTACTTCACACCGTTTTATTCCAAATGGACTTTAGATCTAAATGTGACAAAGTAAAATTATAAGGCTTTTAGGAAAAAACACAGGAGAAGATTTTCATCACTTTGAAGTACCCAAAGATTTCTCAAAAACAACACAAAAGACATTAACCACACAAGAAATAATAAATTGGACCTATTAAAATTAAGAACTCCCATTTATCTAAAACACCATTCAGATTCCAAAAAAGACAAGCCACAGAGTGAGAAAATATATTTGTAATATATGTAACCAAAGGTTTTATATATAGAATAAATAATAATTTATGTAAGTCAATAAGAAAAAGGCAAATAAGCTCAAGAGAAAAATGAACAAAAGACTTGAATAAGCACTTCTTTAAAAGAGGCTACCCTATATTGGGTATAAGAGAGTCTCCTGGATTCTGTGTATGACTTTGCTTTGACCTAAAACTTCTTTGAAAACAAAATGAAAAATAGTGAGACACTGGGGAATGAGTCAGGGAAGGTGCCATGGTACAGACAGGACACCAGATATTGCAGTGATGAAAGGCAAAATGTCAAAAAAAAAAAAAAAAGAAATTTTAAAAATATTTTTCATTTTTTCAAATATCCCAATCTTTTAATTTTATTGTATTTTTATCTTTTTTTAAATTTTATGTATTTTATTTCTTATATTTAAACTTATCGTTATTGTTTCATTTTCCTATTAATTGTATTTGGCTATTGTAATGGCTTCATTTCTGAAGCTTTGAATCAACAGAAGGGTTACAACTGGGGTGGGGGAGGATCGTTGGTTTGGGGTGTCAGTGATGGGGGATGCTTGGGAGGAAGTTCACCTGAGCATACATGTAAGGTATATAAAAATGTTCAAATGATCACAGGACATTGTCACAGTGGGTGGAGACTTACACAATAACCGAGAGAATACTGAATTCCCATCCTGGAGAGATCTGCCACATTCTCTAAGGGAGTAGCAAAAGTTCCCCAAGTGCAGGGGCAGTGACTGGCAAAGGAGGATGATCCACTGATAGGCCCTTGATATTGATCACGAGGCTTATGAGCCTTTGCCCTTGAAATTGAAACTCAGCCTATTGTTATGGGGTGCCTAAGGTTTGCCTCCTGAGAGCCTCCTTGTTGCTCAAATATGGCCTCTCTCTAAGCCAAACTCAGCATATGAATGTATTACCTTCCCCCCAGTGTGGGACATGACTCCCAGGGATGAGCCTCCTTTGCACTGAGGGATTGCTACCAAGCACCAACTAGCAATGCAACTGGAAAAAGACCCCGAATAAAAGGGGGAAAAGGGAAATACAAATGAGTTTATATGGCTAAGATTTCAAAGTGAGTTGGAAGGTCATCCCAGAGGTAATGCTTATGCACATCTCAGCAGGCTCTCATAGACTTCCAAAGTGGATACTACCACAAATAGTGGGGCTCCTGAGGGCTCTGTAGATACTCAGGGCCTATGGTCAGGGCAGATAGCTCCAGAGTTTGGTGCCTTGCCAGTGGGCCCTACTTTGGAGTTTGTGCTCCTGAGAGTGACAGAGTTGGACTCAATCATGTCTTCCCTGCACATGGCTCATCTGTCCCTTCTATTTAAACCTATACTTTGTGCTGGAGTTTGTAGGTGTACATCCAGAGACTCGAGTCTTTGGGCTGTCCATGTGTCAGCTAAGCCTGGAACCTCAGTGGAGCTGCAACATCTACACTACAGCTCATTGGACTCACCCAGGACAACTGGCGAGGAGATGATGATGGACAATGGCCATCCCAGGGAACAGAGAGAGTCTGCAGCTGCAGGCAGGATAGTCCCATCTATCTTCCCCATGGGATATAAGCCCCTTCTCAATTGGAGGTGAAGTGGGTGTTACCATCCCAGAATCCTCAGGATTGGGGGAAGAGCTATAGATTAGAGTGGACTAACTGATATTCTACTATAGACATATTGTGATTCTAGCAATGGAAGAAATTACAACATTGATATGGAGCCAGTGGCCACTGGAAGCTCTGGGGGCAGGGAGAGGGAAAAACATTGATGTGGAGCCAGTGGCCACTGGAAGCTTTGGGGGCAGGGAGAGGGAAAAACAGTTGTAATACGGGGTCTTTTGTGGGACTTGGGAATCGTCCTGAGTGACGTCGCAATGACAGATATAGGACATTTTATATCATCACATAACATGCAGAACTGGGTGGGAGAGAGTGTAGAGTACAATGTGAACTATGGTCCATGCTTAATGCCAAAGCCCCAGGATGCATTTGTTAATTGCAATGAATGTGCCACACTAATGAAGGATGTTTATGTGGGAGGGTGTGGGAGGTGTGGGGAGTAGGGCATATGGGAATCCCTATATTTTTTGCGTAACAGTTATGTAATCTAAGTATCTTTTTAAAAACAAAACAAAACAAAAACAACAACAACAAAAAAAGAAAATTACTTTACATGGAAATAGGAAAAAAAAAGGTTATCCTAAATTCAGCATATAAATGCACTATCTGGCGTGGGACATGGCTCTCATGGATGAGCCTCCCTGGCACAGAGGTATTATTACCAAGTGCCAGCCGGAAATGCATCTGGAAAAAGACCTTGACCAAAAGGGAGAAATATTAAATACAAATGAGTTTTTATGGCTAAGAGATTTCAAAGTGAGTTTTGGGGAGTTTACTCCAGAGGTTACGCTTATGCTTATTTCAGCAGGATCTCATTGATTGCCACAGCAAATATTGCCTCAAACTGCAGGGCTTCTGAGGGCTCTAGAGACATCCACACACTATAAGCAGGACTGACAAGCTCAGGAATTTGGCACCCTGTCAGTGGGCCATACTCTGGAATTTATGCCCATTTATAGTTTTCCTACACATGGCTCTTCTGCCCCTTTTATTTGAACCTACAATTAGCACTATATTTGCTAAATATATGTCCCAGAGTCTTAAATCTTTGGTCCGTTCATGTGCCAGTTGAGCCCTGAATCTTAGCAGACTTTCAATACCTACTCTCCAGTTCATTGGACTCACCCAGGACAACTAACAAGGAGATGATGATGGACAACACCCATCCCAAGGAACAGAGAGAGTCTGCAACTGCAAGCAAGATAGTTCCATTCATCTGCCCCAAGGGAGCTAAGCCTCCTCTCCATTAGAAACAGAGTGGGCATCACCATCCCAAAATCCTCAAGATTGGGGAATGAACAATGAAGTAAAGTTGACATTATTATTCTACTATAGACTTACTATTATTCTAGCAATGGAAGAACTTTTATCATTGATGTGGAGGCAGTGACCACTGGAGGTTCTGAAGAGAGGGAGAGGGAAGAATAGGTGTAATATGGGGGCATTTTCGGGACATTGGAATTGTCCTGCATGACATTGCAATGACAGATACAGGCCATTATATATTATGTCATAACTTACAAAATTGTTCAGGATAGTGTAAACTATAGTCCACGGTTAGTAGCAATGCCTCAATATATGTTCATCAATTGTGAAAAATGTACCAAACTAATGAAGGTTGTTGTTAATGTGGGAAAGTGTGGGAGGGGTAAGGGATGGGACCTATGGGAATCCCCTATATTTTTTATGTACATTTATGTAATCTAAATCTTCTTTAAAAAATTAAAAATTAAAAAATAAAATAAAATAAAAAAGGCTATCCAAAAGGTCAAAAAACATATGAAAAGGTGCTCAATCTCATTAGTCATCAGACAAATGCAAATTAAAACCACAGTAAAATACCAATACCAATACTCATCAATATGACTATAACAACAAAAAATAATCCCAAGAATACCTATTAGTGGTGAGGATGTGGAGCGACTGGAACTCTCTTCCACTGCAATGGGAGTATTACTGGTACAACCATTTTGGAAAATTGTTTGGCAATATCTACTAAAGTTGAACACACACACAGACACATACTCTATAACACAGAGATTCTATTCTAAGGCATATACATATGCATACATAAGTCCACCAAAAGCCATGTACAAAAATATTCTCAAGACCACTATTCATAACAATTAAAAACTATTGGCATAAAAATTATATTTGCACGAATATATAAGTCTAGTAATAAATCTAACTAGTGGTGTACAAGGGCTCTATACATCCAAACATTAATGAGAGAAACTAATGAAGGCTGAACTAAATGAAAGGACACACCTAGGAATAAATCTAACTAATGATGTCCATCAACAGTAGAATGAATAAATAAATTGTGATAAATCAAATAATGGAACAATTTAAAGCAATAGGAATTACAAATTACAACTTCACGCAACACCGTGGATGAATGTCACAAATTCATGTTGAGCCAAAGAAGTCAAACACAAAAGCGGAAATATCGTCTGATTCTATTATAGAAGTTCAAAACCAGGCAAAGTTAATTTACGGTGGTGGCTTTTGTAACCACTGGGAAGGGGCAAGAAGGGCTTCTGGAGTGCTGTAATGTGCTGTGCTCTGATCTCAATTTGTGAAAACCCATTAAGCATACCCTTATGGTGTGTAGACTTTTGTGTATGTATGCTATACTTCCATAAGAAAGTTTACTAATAAATAAAAGGGGGACAGATTAACTCTGCCATGTGCTGATACTTAGGACCTCAATGTCCTAAGGTCTTTGGAACATAAGTAACTTTTCATTTACTCATTCATGTAGCCATTCATTCAGCAAATATATATTCAGCACCTACAGCGATGGACAAATTAACAAAATCCTGCCCTTGTGGAGCTTCTATTTTAGTGGGAGGAGGTTGACAACACTTGTGGGCTCCCTCGCCCTCTGGCCTCTGGAGGATTTAGCCAACAGCGTCGGCTGGAGACCCAAACGTTAGTATGTTAAATCCCCTTGGCTCCCTCCTTGAAGTGTTGTCGTCTGCAGCATGTGTTTCCCGCCTGCAGTCTCCCGCCAGGCAGCTCTATCCGCCCAGCTTCTCTCTCTCTCTAGATGCTGACTGATGTCTGCCCCCTCCACTTGCCCAGGGGTTGTGTCTGCTCCCAGCTGCTGCCAGCCCTGGGATCCTACATCACCACTTGTTTCCTTAAGCCCTACCCCCAAATTTGTAAATAGTCCCTTCAGGAAAAGCTCCTCAGATTACCCAGTTTGAGTGCCATCTGTTTCCTATCATCATCCAGATTGATGCAGAAGATTAATTTCAGTCAATGAGAAAGGATAAAGCAAAACGTTGTGATAGAGAGCAACTGGTGGGAGAGTTTCCATAGTGTGGTCAGGGAATCCTCACTGAGAATGGAGACATTCAAGCTGGGAGCTGAATGACAAGGAGGAGCTAGTCATGAGAAGAGCCAGTTACATATTTCTATGTGTCCTTTGATATCCTGATCATACTTAAACAAATTGCTTTACTGCAGGACTTCTCAGAGCCTTCGATGTGCTACAGTGCCCTGTCATTCTCTAGGAAGGGGTAACTACGCAGCAGTTTCCAAACTACACATTTGACCCCAGAACCCTTTTCTTTAGAGCAGCACTGTCCAATAGAAATCACATGTGAATCCCCAATGCAAGGCACATGTGTAACTTTAAATTTTCTAGTAGCAACATTAAAAGAATGAAATGAGAAATTAATTTTAATAATATATTTTATTTACTCCAATACGCCCAAGATGTTATCAATTTTAACTCATAGTTAATACAAAATTATTAATGAGGCCTTTTACATTCTTTTCTGAAGACAAGTGCGAAGGCTTTAAAATCTGGTGTGTTTTTAATGCTTACAGCACATCTCAATTCAGTCTAGCCACATTTCAAGTGCTCAGTAACCACAGATTGCTACCATATAGGACAGGGTAGCTCTAGAGCAGGGGTTCTTAACAAGGGATCCGTGAGCTTGAATTGAAATTCAAAAAAAAAAAAAACATTATTCTTGTGGTAACGTGTTGGTATAGGTGTGATATGTTTATTAAATAATATATAGTATAGTGTGGACTTAGTAAGGGGTCTGTGGTTTTCATCTGACTGGCAAAGGGGTCTGTGGAACAAAAAAGGTTAAGAACCCCTGTTCTAGAACATAATGTGGGTCTTGTGTTCTCAAGGGTATTCTTCAGGTGCTAGGACATGATAGAGGCCGCAGAACATGTGGTAAGAGGTGGCACCCCCAAAAGCTTATGAGGCATGAAACATCTCCATCTGTGGAAGAATGGGTGGAGCTGTTAGTCTCAAACAAAAGATAAGACATGGAGTCAAGTCTTACTTTTTGTATGGTGCTGTTTTGGTGATCTTTTGCTGTGTAACAAATCATCCCAAAACTTCAAGGCTTAAAACGACATTTATTTGCTCGTGATTTTGCAGTGTGGGCAGGGCTTATCAGGGAAAGCTCGCCTCTGCTCTGAATGGCATCCCTTGGGGTAGTTTGCCTGGAGCTGGAGGATTGATTTCTACATGGCTGGCAAGTTGGTGCTGGCTGTCGACTGGGAGTTCAACTGGGGCTATCAGCTGGACCTTGATTTTTTTTTTCCCATTTGGGGCTCTCCATGTGGCTGCTTAGGCTGCCTCACAACATGGCGGCTGGGTTCCAGGAAGGAAAAAATAGAAGTGGCAAGTCTTGGTCAGGGTAGGCCTGGCGTTAGCATAGCATCTCTTTTGCCCAGACTGAAGTGGGTGGAGACACAGGCCCCACCTTAGTACAGAGAGTAACAAAGAATTTGTGACCAACTTTAATCCATCACAGGACTTGGAGGGCTTTCACATCCATAATGTTACTTGATCCAGCAATATTTTTTTTCACCTTCATTTTAAATTCATTTTATAGGCTTGAAATAAATATGTCAAAATCTTAACAAGGATTTGTGCATGTGTGGAACGCAAATGTTTGCCATAATCTCCATATACTTTTTCTATTTCCTTAGAAATTTTTAATAGTCTTTATTTTCTAGAACTTTAGATTGACAGAAAAATTGAACAGATAATTTAGAAAATTCCCATAAACATCATCGTCCCCTGAACACAGTTCCCTCTATTAACATCTTATATTAGTATGGTACTTTTGTTAAATTAATGAACCAATCTTGATACATTATTACTAATAAAAGTCCACAGTTAATTCAGATTTTTTAGTTTTAACCTAACATCCTTTTTCTTTTCCAGGATCCCATCCAAGATACCACATCACATTTAGTCATCAGTCTCCTCTTGGCTGTGATGGTTTCTCAGACATTCCTCGTTTTTTATGCCATGGCAGTTTTGAAGAAAACTGCTTAGGTATATTGTAGAATGTCCCTCTATTGGAATTTGTCTGGTGTTTTTCTCATGATGAGACTGGAGTTTGGGTTTGGGGAGGAAGACCACAGAGGTAAAGCACCATTCTCATAAAATCACATCAAGGTACCTATGGAAACATGCTTTATTACTGTTGATATTGACCTTGATCACCTGGCTGAGCTAGTGTTTGTCAGGCTTCTCCTCTGTAAAGTTACTCTCTTCTTTTCCCCTTTTCATACTTCACTCTTTGGAAGAGGGTCACTCTGCACATCCCATACTTAAGGAGTGGGAAGTTATGTTCTACCTCCTTTAGGGTGGAGTATCTATGTAAATAATTTGAATTCTTCTGCATGGGAGATTTGTCTCTTCTCCCCCATTTATTGATTTATTCAATCATTTGTTTATGTTAATATGGACTCATGGATATTAATTTTATACTTTGGCTTATAATCCAATACTACTTTATTTAGTCGCTCAAATTGTTCCAGCTCTGGCCATTGGGAGCTCTTTCAGTTACCCAGCAACACTTTAATTTGAATATTATCATCACCATGAGGAAAATAGGACAGACAGCTCATGCAGATGAGATGACAAAATGAAGACAACACAGCCCACGAGAGACAGGATTTGAAAACCTGGCCTCTGAACCTCTACTAAACCACACTTAACCCATGTTGTGTCCTTTGTGGATGCCCAGGTCAAGTCCTGGGGTGGCTGAGGTCACCATGAAACTCCTCCAAAGAGATCAAATGGTCCCCGCTGGTTCTAGGAGGCCCTTGGGTGGGTGGTCTCTCTGTATTCAAGGAAAGGGTAATTATATGATTCCGTAAACACGAAACAGCATCTGAACAACCCTAGCTCATAATGAAGGGGTTCCAGGCTCCATAAATAGTGCTCCCTAAGTCCTCAAGCCTCCCAGAAGCAAATTAAAGCTTGCCTCTGCTCTGGGCAGGAACTCATTGCCCTGCCCCACCCCCTGGGCTCTACCGGGAGCCCATCAAGGACCCACAGACAGAGATCTGGGGACTCTTAGACAATCCCAACCTACAAAGGTGAGCGCCCAAGGCCGCTCTTGTGATGCACAGCTGTTCTGGAATGTCATAAACAATCCTCACATTGGGTGCAGGTCCCAAGGAATGACTGTCCTAGCTCTGGGCAGCGATTGTACAAACACTTTTCCTTTTATTCAGCAGAGAACAATCTTGAGAAATAAATTGTCTCTGGAGGGAAAGAATAAAAAATATCACTCCAGAGGAGGCCCCAAAGCAAAATTCAGCATTTGAAAAAGCTTTCTGTTCTCAAACACAGTCTACCTTGTGCCAGTGGATTAAATATGGGGTTGTTTTGGGGGGAGAAAGCTATTAAACCTTTATTTCCACTATGTTCTCAGAAAATCATTCAAATCCAATGCTTGTTTCAATACCCCAGTTCCCATTTATATAGGGCAAATTCTTATGGGTTGCTGTTAAAAAGGCTTTCCTGATACAGAAAATTATTAATCTTTTTTTATTTTTAAGTCAAACACCTCTCTTTCGAAGTATTTTTAAAAGAAAGCTTAACCTAAAAATATTTCAAACATGTAGGCAAGTCTAGAGACTATTAACACCTATCTTGTAACTTCTATCCAACTTGATCAAGTCTTAACATTATGCAATATTTGCTACAGATCTTTTATTTCTTTAGAGAAATAAAATATTGGAAAACCCCTTGCAGCATCCCATTCCCACCTCACCCTCCTCTAACGAAAGCTGGTGTTTTCTGGCCATTCATCTCAGGCAACCTCTTTCAGTTTCTTCCCAGTGTTGGTCACTAGGTAAATGCACTGGGAAGAGAGTGTGGAGGAAAAGATCCACAAAATGGGACTGCTGGGCATAACCTAGGAAGAGACCGTGGGGCCTGGACGAGGGAGAGGAGGAAAAGGCTAGGACTTGAGACTCAGGGGTCGGGCCCGGGGTTAGCACGAGGCACTTCCTAAAAAGACACATTTCAACTTTCATAAGACAAAATACTCCGCTTCAGATAAATATTGTCTGTTTTGCCTAAACTCTCCTTTGTTTTCCGTAAGCGGCAGTGCCTGTGATGAAAATGATTCTACCTGACATATTAGAAAAACAAACGAACACTTACGTTCTTTGTTCTTTTAAGGGACTGAGAGATAGGGGAGGGGCCTCAGAGCTGGAGAAACTGAGACTAGCACAGCACTGGGAAACGTGGGTGAGGCCAGTACTGATTTGGCTGGCTACATAATACTGTATGAAGTATTATCGGACTCGTAAAAATTGTCTGATAACTTGGGACCATTTTGGCAGGCTCATGGGTTTTCAATATCTCTTTGCAAGACTTGTGCTGCTTAAATTTATGCTAAATGTATGGGCCTTCGGGGTATCAACTGAATCAAGCAATAAAAACAAGGTGGGGGTGGGGGTGGGGGTGGGGGACTCGAAACCACATTTTTTTTTTTTAATTTCCAACCAAAGTAAATTAAATTTTGTTATTAAACCCTGAATTGAACCTTAAAAAAAATGGTCTTCAAAATACCACTTGCCAGACTGGTTCAAACAGGAACCACATGTCTGCGACACTGTAGAACTATATCCAAATCCTGTCACTGAACTGAATTGCTTGAAAGTAAGGAAGAAGTTTTCAAGGCCTGCTTTGTTCCAGGCATTGTACTGGGTGTTTCACTTTTTATAGCTTTTTTAATCCTCACAGAGCCCTCTAAACGAGGGGTTCTTTTTTTTTTTTTTTACTTTATTTTGTACATTTAATAATTGAAAATATAAACAATTAAAAACTAAAAAGTAAACACAGATGAATAAATATATACATTTCTCAATTAAATGTAATGGGTACATATGAATTTTTTTTTAATCAAACAATATGTTACACAATATATTTGGTTCATAGTAACGCATTCATACAGTATTTGTCCTTTTGTGTCTGGCTTGCTTCGTTCAACATAATGTCCTCCAGGTTCATCCATGTTGCCATATGCTTTACGACTTCATTTCTTCTTACAGCTGCATAATATTCCATCGTGTGAATAGACCACAGTTTGTTTATCCATTCATCTGTTGATGGACACCTGGGTTGTTTCCAACTTTTGGCAATGGTGAATAATGTGGCTATGAACATCGGTGTGCAGATGTCTGTTCGTGTCACTGCTCTCAGTTCTTCTGGGTATATACCCAGTAGTGGTATTGCAGGGTCACATGGCAAGTCTATATTCAACTTCTTTAGGAACTGCCAAACAGCCCTCCATAGTGGCTATACCATTCTGCATTCCCACTAACAGTGAAGAAGTGTTCCTATCTCTAAATGAGGGGTTCTTAACAAGAGGTCCATGAGCTTGAATTAAAATTCAAAAAAACATTATTCTTGTGGGGACGTGTTGGTGAGGGTGTGATATATTTATTAAATAATACACAGTATAGTGTGGACTTAGTAAGGGGTCTGTGGTTTTCACCTGACAGGCAAGGGGGTCCGTGGAACATAAAAGGTTAGGTATCCCTGCTCTAGAGGATGGCATTGAAACCCATTTGTTATAGGAGGACATTGGGACTCAGAGAGGTTAAGCAACTTGCAGGGGGTAACACAGCCAGGAAGTAGTTTATACAAGCTGGCCCTGGGTTAAACACAATGACACATCGTCATCCCCTATTTTCCCATGGTGGTCTCACTTGTGTTTGTATGTCAGTTGGGAGGTTTCAGATTGCTGGGTATGGATATGTGCCTAGTTTCTCTCAGGACTTGGGGATGGATTATAAGATTCCAAAGGAAGTGAAGGAGCCCAGGAAACAATCACAATAGCCAGACTCAGGCTTCGTGTAGAACTGTAACTGTGGTTCTAGTGACCGGTCTTTTTGGAGGAGGCGACCTGGCTCCTGGCTCTGATCTGTGTTCTCTATGGCCTCCCTTTCTCCCTCTCTCCTCCTTGCTGCTGTCTGGCATCTGCGTGTCTCATGCTTTCTGCCTTACTCCTTCACGGTGCCACCATATTAATTCTTCCATTCCAACCAATGCCCTGCTCTGTGTGGGTGTTTCCCACACAAAGGAGAACTGGGTCCAAGGCCATCCAATTTAGTGTGACCGGGGCCCACAGGCTGTCACCTTTAGCCAAGGTACCCATCCTCGGTCCAATCATATGTGACCAGGGTAGCAAAGTCACACAACACCGAAGAAACCACTCTTCCTCAGAAAGGAGGTGTGGGTGTGGCAAGCCCTTAGGTTCTCAAGGGCTTCTCTCAGGACAGTCACCTACCAGAGTGTACCATGGGTTCCAGGAGGGCAGGGCTCATGCCTCTGTGACTTCTTTGGGATCTACCTCAGCCCAGTGTGAAGCACTCTATAAATGCCTTCTGACTGACCCTATATAAGCCAGAAAAAGAAATTCTGAGAAACTGGTTGATTCTTTTTTTTTAGATGGATTAATAAAAGTTTTAATTTCTCATACGATAAATAGTGATAAGTATAAACCATACAAACAAAAACTCTTTGGGGGCCTCAGATGTTGAATGTAGAAGGGTCCTGAAACAAGCTTCAGTTAGAGATATTTTTGATAGCGTAATTGAAGCAGGCTGAAGTACACTCTTGCAGTAGAAGACGGTTTGAGACCCCACTGTAGAGAAAGAGCCTTCCTCCGAGTCTGGGCTGGGTGGTGCTGTGATTCTTCATCTTATTAAAGTCCCTCCCTTTTGTACACTGCTGTGCTCACTTCGGCATCCCGTTATAGCCACGGCCAGGTGGCAATTTAGTGGTGCCACAGCAACCACAGCACATTCTCGGAGACACAGATTTGTGACCTCGCCCTCCCTTCTGGACAGAGGTCTGATGCTTCCCTCTTTCCCTCCTGTAGTCTACCTAGTGCAGTCTCTGCAGACCTAACCCTGCCTTCTAGTTCCTGCCTGCCTGCGGGCTAACAAAATCCAAAATTCATTCCGAGGCTCTTTTTGCATTCCCTCTCAGTTGCTTGAGAGGGTAGGAGGATCCCGTTCCAGTTCAACCATGTTCACTAAATGTTCTCTGGTGGGAAAACAAACACAACCAAACCCCAGAATTTTGGTTTGGTTCTCGGCGATATAAAAACTATTTGGATTTGGTTCGAGGTTGAGCAAACTGGTGCAGTGTGTTCCGGTTTTTTTGGTACATGGTTCAGGCCAAGTCCCCGCTCCAGACAGAAAGAATGTCCCTGGAATGCCTCTTCCAATCAGGACTCACAACAGCTGAAAGGGCTGGATGTGCAGATGGAGGCCGCCTGCTCAGCAGACACCCAAGAACTTCCCCCTGCAGCTCCAGCCTTGGGACTCCCATACCTCGGGACAAGGCTTGGCAGCACATCGGGCCCCATTCTCCCGGTACCCTGGAAGGCCAGGCTGCCTTCTGTGGCCTAGAAGCAGAATGCCATCATCCCACAGGCCAGGCTGCAGTGCAGCTGAGCATACCCCCAGCCCAGGGGAACGCAGAGAGGAGGGAAGGAGCGTGGGCAGCTGGCTGCGGGTGGAGCTGCATAAACCTGCCACAATCTCCACGCCAGCACGGCCCCTGTGACCTCTCTCTCTCGTGCCAGGCAGATAACCCAAATAAATAAGTGAACCGGCTGTGCAGCAGACAACAGAGTGATGGGTCCTTTGGGAACGACCCAGAGGCATTCAGATGCAAACAACTGTGCTCTCAAGACAAAGCATGTCCGTGGCCTGCTCATCTGAGACCCCTGCAGCTGACCACACCTTGGCTTCTGGGGCAGTTGGGAGATTCAGGGCAGAGTTTCCAGGGGCGTTCAGCACTTTCCTGCCCCACTCTGGGAGCAAAGCTCCTTCCCCAGAAATGAACTGTTAAAGATGAAGCAAGGAGGAGTGGAGAAAGGCAGGGACACCTGGCAGTGAATCATCAATGAGGAATTATGAAAGGAAAACATATTTCCACTCTGGTCGTCCGCCCACTCTGACCCACAATCAGAGGAGTCATTGGATGTAGAGACCAGTCATCTGGGTTTATCAGGTTTGCCCTGAATGTTGGGGCATGTCCCGGAGAGAAGGTCCCAATGGGGGCTGGGGTGGGGGGCCATATCTGGCCATCACACAGGGAGGACCGAAAAATGCTGGCAGTGGAAATAGAATTAAAGCCCCAGAGAAGAGCTGTAGCTCAAATACCTCTACTTCCCAGGGTTGTTTTTCCTTGCCTTGCCTTTTAAATAACCAACCCGGGGGGCAGCCTTATCAAAGGCTGCTCCCATGTTCCCTAACTTTACTCCAAAGCCGCCCAGGGAAAGGGCCATTTCATTCTGCCTGGCTCTGTAGATAGAAAACGCCGACTGAGAAGAGACATGATCCAGAAATATTTCCTTGTGCAGGCCGCCCTGGCAGAATTGGAATGCTAGCACATGCGATTTCAGATGGGCGTGCTTTGTATTCAACTATGCTTGCTACGTGCTGGATTCAATTATAGGTTTTTCTTACACTTATATCTTCATTAGTTCAACATTGCCAAGTGGATGGAATGTGCTGTCAGCTTAAAAAAGAAAACAAGAAAGTGTCATATTTTTTTTTCAAGGATTCGACACTGTCCAGTTCTGTTAAAAAAAGAAAGAAAAAGAAATCTTGGCTCAAACATGCATTGCTAATGGGCACAGAATTAATTCACAAGTCCCAAAACTCTAGTTATAGAAAAGTAATTACTGCAACTTAGAGTAATTCATTCAATAGCCAATATTCACACAAAAGACCGTGCATGTGTATCTCTGTGTATGTATGTATATGACTGTATGTATATGTCTGTATGAATACATACACAAACATATACCAAATCAATTAATTTAGAATTTGGAATTAGAGAGAGAAAAAGAGGAGGAAAAAAAATGAAAGTATCAGAACACTTAAACTACCCATACACAAACTCCTAAAAAAAAGTCTTGTGATAAGATCGTGATGCAAACAAACACAAAAACAGAGCCTCTGAGGGAATCTCCTCAGATAGCCTGAATCAGGGCATCACAGAGACCAGATCCCTAAAAACCTCAGCATTCCAAAGCTGGGAAGTGGGCGAGCTGGGCACAGAGGAAGCTGTGCGGAACAGTTTACGGCAACCTCCAAGGTCCATTCCACAGCCAGTGACTTTTGGCACTGGTTGGCTCCTTCCAACCCAACAGCGGAGCCCACCCCCAAAGCCCCAGGGAAGCCTTAGCCTGGTCCCCAGTCCCTGAAGTTCCAGATCCTGCAACTTTCCCTCCGTGACCTTTTCTATAAGGCCTTCAGTAATAGTTAAGACCCATCCTGATTGAGGTGGGCCATACCTTAACTGAAGCAGGCTCATCAAAAGGTCTTATTTACAAGGAGTCTTAAGTTGAAGAACATGTTTTTCTGGGGCACATAGCTCTAAGCCACCATGCTGGCAGAAGAGGATTCAGCAAGGGGCTAGATGGAATGTTCCAGAAACCACTTCAGGGAGGAAAGGGCTCCAGGAGGAAGGTCTGTGGATCTGAAGGAACTTTTCTGGGCACACAGGAAGCGGCACAGGCAACGCAGGAAGTAGGAAGGGAGTTAAAGCCAGTACTTCCCCAGCACTGTAGAAAAATAATTGACTTTACCTTGATCTGTTACCTTTCGTGCTTGATTGTCTGGACCTTTCAGTCGTCAATAAAATTATCTTTCTATTCCGGTTTGTTTCATCTGAAAATGTGATAGGCCTGCCTTACAGACCATCAGTGAAGATGCTGCATAGGAAAAGCCCACGCCCACCCACCCAGTAGCAACAGGGGCCTCCACACAGGTGAGTCGCCATCCAGTCATCAACCAGGTGCATGTTCCTCTACCTGTTCCGCCTTCCACCACACAATTCCTCATCTCTGCAAGGATAGCACTCAATTTGTGAGGACTCAAGAGGAGGGAACAACTTGGAAGTCAGGTGGCGCTGCTCGTGGCATTTTCTCATTTGGGCTCCCAAAGAGGTATGAGAAACTGTGCTAGAGTGACCTGGCGGGGCATGCCGGCGATTCGGCGTACCCTGGTCCAGCCTGCTGTCGCAAATTCCACACGAAGCTTGGAGAGGCTCCCAGCTTCTCAGAGCTATCTCTGGCCAGCCTCTATGGAATTTCTCAGCCTGGAAAGAGAGGCCTATATGAAAAGTTCTGGCAACTCTGGGGGTTTGTCACATTATGTTTTTGATTTGGGGGGTCTCGATTTAAGCTCAAACCACGTAATGCTTGCCGGGTTCTGTTTGTTCCTCCTTCTTACCTTTGATTTAGTTTTGTCAGAGTCAGTCTTCCAGATGTGTGTCAGGGTCTTGCTATTCAACTCATAAGAAGTGGCAGGGGTAGCAGGGATACTCCTGTTCTTCCGTCAAGAGGTTCATTCCAAGTACATGAAGATGAGATAACTAAATGTTCTAAATGCATAATTGGGAACCCAGTACACTCACCATCAAGGTGCACTTAGTCATTTGAGAAAAAAAAAAAAAAAATAGTGTGATGTTTGGGGATGCACCATGGGCATAAAAGAGTTTAAAATTGAGAACAGCTGGAGTGGAAAGGGCCTCCAGAATGTTCCGGAACTGGACTGGAGGGACCTGGAGCATGACGTCAATGGCTCTCCCCAGGGTGGCGTAGGGCTTTCCACTCTCCCGGCAGAGCACTCAAACCGCCACAGGTTCCCTTTATACAAACTGACAGCAGTTATGGGGAGAAAGGCTTTATGGTCGACCTGAGAATATATAGACCAGAAGGGCTGGAGAATGAATCTCAGTTCCTTGTCCAGCTGGCTGGAAGGCAGCTGCTCACTTGGAATATAAAATGGAAGGTCCTGGCTGGGAGACTAAAGGAGAAATATACTGGCTATTTGTCTTTCATGGGAGGGTGAAAGGATGGTCTAGAGGCATATTTTTTTTTCAGAGTTCTGGCCCCAGTTTTCTTCTCTGTAAAATGCTAGAGGTCTTGGGCTGTGTTGTGAGGATTTAGTAAGATAATAATGTGAGTGGAAACACTGTTGAGGTGGGGAAGAGGAAGAGAGAGGCAGAGAGAGAGAAAGGGAGAATGAGATTGTCCCTGTACTGCCTGAGGCCAAGCCAGCCCACAGAGGAAGGCAGAGTTGAGACAACTTTGCTCACTCAACAAATATTAACTGTTCTAAGTGCCTAGGCTACCTCAGTGAATAAAGTGGATGAAAATCTCTGCCCTCACAGAAATTATTGAAAGAACTAGTGCGGAAGCCTGATCAAACCATGCCTGAAGCCTGACAAGCCCTAGACATTTTAGCTACATGAGTCAAGAAATTCCAGGAACCCTTAAGTCAGTGTGGGTTGAAATTTTTGTGACTTACAAAGCAAAGACATCCTCTAGATGTCCTCTAGATGTGGTGGCACCTAAGCAAAACTCTGGGTCTGGTCACATATCACTCTGCCTTCAAGCTAAGGAGGAACACAGAAGACAACACACTTGCGTCTCTGTCTGAAAACCCAGCCACTTCTGGGTGGCACACAGCTCTTATAAATAGCCAGGAAGCAGATTCAGACTGGAAAAGGAATTTTTAAAATCTCAAAAAAAAAAAAAAAAAAAGATAAAAGGAAAGGAAAAAAGGAAGAATTCCACAGGAAATTGAAGGGGGAATTTGGGAGATAGAATGTAGCAAGTGCCACTGGACCATAGCCTGAACAACTGGCCAGAACAAGCCTCCTCTTAATATATATATTTTTTAAAGATTTTATTTATTTATTCATTTATCCCCCCCTTGCTGCTTGTGCTCGCTGGGTCAGCTAACCACGCCGTGTGGGCGGGCTTGCCTTCACCAGGAGGCCCTGGGTTTGGTTCCAGGGAAATTCTCCCAGAGACTCATCAACGACCTTTCATCAGGCTTTCATCGGAGCCCCTGGTTTGCAGCTTGCCTGAGGAACCTGGACTTGTGAGTCCCCACGGTCGCGTGAGAGACTCTTTTAGAGTTCCATATTATTCACAGATATCTCCTGCTGATTCTGTTTCCCGAGAGAACCCTGACTAATACAGCTGGTACCAGGAGTGGGGTAAACGGGAGCCCTACTGATTGAGCCACAGCCGCTTCCCAGGCCTCCTCTTATTAAAAGCATCAGGGCATTTTCATACTGTCCCTTAGTCCGGGATGTCCCCCTCCCGCTGAATTAAGTCTGTGCCCAGTGTGGGTCGGCATGGTGAAGAAAGTCCTTGGTGGAGAGTTTTCCTATGAATCTCTCTACATAGTGGAAATGGTGCTTCTGCTGGGACATATCTGCTTGATTTTTTAGTCTGTCAGGGCTTACCTTCTCTCTGGAAAGAAATCGCTTAACTTTAAATTCCATGTGCCACTAATAAAATGTATTTTGAAAGAAAAAAAAAAAAAAGCATCAGGGGTGCCTCAGCGTCCACGAGGGTTAGGACCGTCACATGGTCTCTCATCCGAGAGATGTTCAATGGATGGTATTTCTGGTACTCAGAGCATCATTCACGCATTTTTTCCCCTGAAGATCACTTGGAAACATAATGCTTCGAACTGTAAGGATCTTTAAATCTTGTATGTTTTGGGCGCCTTATTTTGTTTTTTATTTGCTTTACAAAATCAGTACTTGTTCACTGCTGTATAAGGTTCATGCACACACACACACAAAAGAGTTGCCTTGAATTCTAATGGAAATTGCCTCCCTAACTGGGGAGCAGGGCTAAGGATTCTGGCGCAAATGTTTTCAAAAAAGATTTATAAAAGGAATTCACAGTCCTTCCCTTCTACTAGAAAGTAATCTAATGGCTAGTTATTGCCTTTAGAATAAGCAAATATTCTGCTATTTCTTTTCTTTTTATTTGTTAAAGATACTTAGATTACATAAATGATACATTAAAAATGTAGGGGATTCTCATATGCCCCAATCCCTCCCCGCCCCCCACACACACTTTCCCACATTAACAACATCCTTCATTAGTGTGGTACATTTGTTACAATTGATGAACGCATATTGAAGCATTGTTACTAACCATGGACTACAGTTTGCAATATAGTTATTTTGTAAGTTATGACAAGATTTATAATGGCCTGTATCTGTCATTGCAGCGTCATGCAGGACAACTCTAATGTCCCAAAAATGCCCCCATATTACACTTATTTTTCCCCTCTCCTTCCCTTCAGAACATCCGGTGGCCACTGTCTCCATATCAATATATAGAAGTTCTTCCATTGCTAGAATAACAATAAGTCAGTAGTAGAATAACAGTAAGTCTACTCTAGTCCATAATTCATTTCCCAATCCTGAGGATTTTGGGATGGTGATGCCCACTCTGCCTCCAATTCAGAGGGGGCTTAGATCCCATGGGGCAGATGGATGGGACTATCTTGCTTGCAGTTGTAGACTCTCTCTGTTCCTTGGGATGGTCATTGTCCATCATCATCTTCTTGTTAGTTTTCATGGGTGAGTCCAGTGAACTGGAGAGTAGGTGTTGTAACTCCATTGAGACTCAGAGCCCAAATGGCACATGGACAGCCCAAAGATTTAAGTCTCTTGGACATTAACCTATCAACTCTAGTACTAACTATAGGTTCAAATAGAAGGGGCAGAAGGACCATGTGTAGGGAAACCACAACTGAGTCCAACTCTGTCACACTGGGGAGCATAAATTCCAAACTAGGGCTCACTGACAGGGCACCAAACTCCTGAGCTTTCAGCCCTGCCTATAGTGTCTGGATGTCTCCAGAGCCCTCAGGAGCACCACTATTTGAGGCACTATTCACTGTGGCAGTCAGTGAGATCTTGCTGAGACATACATAAGTGTAACCTCTGGAATGACCTCCCGACTTACATTTTAAGTCTCTTAGTCATATAAACTCATTTGTCTTTACCCTTTCCCCCTTTTGGTCAAGGTCTTTTTCTAGTTATATTCTGCTATTTCCACACACACCCCCATCTGCTGTTAACAGCATCCCAATTTTCCTCCACTTTCAGTCCTCACAGATTAGTCAGAGTTGACCCCATGCCTCAGCTTCAGGGATAGACACGGGACCCAGACCCAGCCAATCAGAGCACCACACCCTCTGGACCACATGATCATTGGTTGAGGAACGGTCACATGGTCCAAACCAAGCCAATGGGAGTCAGTCCAATGACTTCTGTTGCAAATATTGGGAAAGATGATCTTCCCATCTGGTGACTCCTAAAAGTAGGACGAGCAGAGAGTGCAAACAATTGGGGGGGGGTAAATAAATAAAAATAAATAAATCTTTAAAAAAAAAAAAAAAAGAGTATGTGCAGGAAGAGTTAAGTTCTGGTGCTTGCTCTATCTCTTCAAACTACATTTTTTGCCTTTTAGTATGCCCTGGAATTTTTTTTTTTCTTTTCCTTTTTTTTTTGGAAAGCTGGACATGATGTACCCGGTAAAAGGAACTGAGGTAAATGAACCTTGGGTGTGAGGTTTTATGTTTATCTGGCTAGGAATTATACTGTGTTTACTGTTTGCTGTAGCTGTAGGTGTCAGAGGTTAAAATTTCCCCTGGGGTCTTTGTTTTGGGCTCCCCAGGTTATGGCTGAGCTTTCAGATTGTTTCCTTGTAACCCCGTTATTATATAGGAACCCTACTGATGTCGTGATAAGGTGTGCAGGGAGGGAATTTAGTCTCAGTCTTTTGGTGAGTCTGTGCTCCTGGACTGTGACCTTGACAGATGCTTCTCAGCTTCCCACCCCACCCCACCCCCAACCCCAAACTTGTGTGAGATGGAATGGCTACCGGGGGCTGGAATTTGATATTTCCCTTCCCTCACATAGTTTATGCTCTGGTAAAACCCAAGGTGGTTAAGGCTTCCATCTATGGCTCTGGGTAGATTTCAAAGTGGTTACTTTTCCCCTCTCCCTGGTAGAAGCTCTAGGGGGTTTTCTCCAGTCCTCGCTGTGAGAACCTGGCTGGGCTGTTGGAAATAAAACACATGAAGCCCCCCAAAACGGTGCTCCCTGAGTCTTGAACTCTCAAGCTTAAAAGCCCCCTGCAATTCATCAATTACAGTCCAGGCACTCTGTTTATGTCCCTGGGCTTCTTCAGATAAGTTGTTTTCTTTACCTGTCTTTCTCCTGTTTTAGGGGCAGTGATTGTCCAGTGACTTCAGTTTTCCGAGGGGTTTAAAAGTCATTGTTTTTCAATTTGTTCATTATTTTTCTTCCTGTTGGGATGGAAGAGACAACTTCCAAGCCCCTTGCATGCCAGACCAGAAACCAGAAATCCCTGCAGGAGAAGTCAGAATCAGAGGAAAAGGCAATGTGATGATGAAAGCAAAGACTGGGGTGATGGGCTTTGAAGAGAGGGGCCACCAACCAAGGAATGCAGGTGGCCTCTAGAAGCTGGAAAAGGCCCCTATAGCCTCCAGAAGGAACCAGCCCTGGCCAACACCTTGACTTTATCCAGCGAAATTGATTCCAGACTTCTGACCTTCAGAACTGTAAAATAATCAATGTGCATTGTCAGGAGGCACTGAGTTTCACGTAATTTGTTATAGCAGCCACAGGAAGCTAATACAGGCTGCATGCATCAAGATGCCAGCAGAAACTCCCTGCCCTCAGCCCAAGCTGGGCTCCGGTTCTTACCATAGGGAGCAGGCTACAAGCTCCCATGGCACCCTGGCCCTGAGCCTTCCCTGTTGGGACCCATCTGCTCAGACCTTCTCATCAAACAGAGCCAGATGGACCCTCTGAGGTGCCCAAAGATGCTCCACCAGTTATTGAATCAGTGATAACCAGATGGGATGTGGCCAGAATCTGCAGCCCTTCCCCGTCAGGAGCACTATGTACAAGAAAGGACAGCTGGCTCTTAAGGGGAGATGCACATTAAAGACACATTGACCGAGTGAAGGAAAACAAGGTGTACTAGTTTCCTGTGGCCACTGTATCAAATAATCACAAACTTGGTGGCTTAAAACAATAGAAATTGGGCGTGGATGTGGCTCAAGCCGTTGAGCACCTGCTTCCCACATGGAAGGTCCTGGGTTTGGTCCCGGTGCCTCCTGAAAACAAAACAAAACAAAAACACTAGCAAACAAATGAAGAAACCAACTCAGGGGAACCGATGTGGTTCAGTGGTTGAGTGCCAGCTTCCGATGTACAAGGTCCTAAGTTCAATCCCCAGCCCCAGTACCTTAAAAAATTTTTTTAAAAATTAAAAAAAGCATGGAAATTTATTCTCCTACCGTTTTGGAGTTTGGTCCCTTCCAGAGGCTCTTAAGGGAAAATCCATGTCCTGGCCTTCTGCACCTTCTAGAGGCTGCCAGCATTCTTTGGCTGGTGACCCCTTCCTTGCATCTCTCCAACCTCTTTCTTTCAACATCACACCTCCTTCTACTCACTCTGACTCCCTGCCTTCCTTGCATAAGAACTCTTGTGTTTATATAGGACCTGCCTGGATAATCCAGGTAATCTCCTGTGGTGGACTGAGTTGGGTACCCCAGTTTGGACATGTTCTTGGTCTTGGTCCACCTTCTGGAGGGTGTGGACCCATTGTAAATGAGACCTCTTCAAGATGCTGCTTCGATTAAGGTGTGGCCCTAACTGAACCAGGCTGGGCTTTAATCCGAATTATTGGAATCTTTTACAAGCAGAATGAAAATCATACAGAAAAGCCAAAAGGAGAGGCCAGAAGCCAAAAGTCAATGGATCCCAGGGGAAAGAGGAGAAGACACCATCACGTGCACTGCCATGGGGCAGAAAAGCCAGGGAATCCCAAAGATTGCCGATCAGCCAGAAGATACTGACCCTGAGAGGAAGCCAGCGTCTAGCCTCTGAAACTGTGAGCTCATAAATCCCTGCTGTTAAGCCAACACAGTGTATGGTATTTCTTTTAGCAACTAGGAAACCGAAGCATCTCCCCATCTCAAGATCCTTAATTTAATCACATTGGCAAAATCTCTTTTGCCATGTAAGGTACCATATGCACAGGTTCCAGGGAGTAGGGCATGCACATCTATGGGTGGGGGACAATATTCAGCCTCCCACACTCCCCAACACCTCCACCATTCTCGACTCTTCTCTGCCCTGCTCTATGCTCTAGAATGTCAACCTCTGACTGTCTCACTTGCTCCTTGCCCTGTGGTTCACAGATGGGTTTGACGGGAGGTCCAATCCTGCTCCCCACCTGCCTTGTTGCAATGCTGGAAGCACCTCTGCGCCAACAGCTTCTGGAAGGCACATCCCCCTTCTGCCCCCCACCCCAGCTCTCACTGGGCTCCAGTAACACCCTTCCTTTTTCTTGCCCCTTTCAGGTGTAGGGGTGGTCACGGCTCCCAACACTTGCTGATCCTGGGGTGCCTCACCATTCCTTATTCATTGCCTTCTCCTGCCCACACATATGATTCAACTTTCCTCTGTGCATGCCATCCATATCTTGCCAAGACCTGGCTGATGTAGATGGTCAAATGCAAACCCAATGTTTCTGATTAGAAGGACTTTATTCCAAAGGAGCCTGTGAGTCAGAGTGTGAGGGCAAGGTCATGCAGGGGCTTACCAGGGGAGCATGGGGTGATAACATGTCTTCCCAGCAACCAGCCAGGGCATTCATCAGAGAGAAACTTGGCTCAAATGAAATTGCATTTGCTTGACAGACAACGGTGCCCACAGGACCAACGGCAGTGACTGGGATGTAGCCAGGGCAATAGACAGTACCCAGAGAGCTAACGAACACATTCAAAAGGAGATAGGACCCAAAAGGAGCCCAGAAGTAGAGGACTTATTAAAATATGGGGTGTCTCACCAAAAGGGAGCACAGGCTTCGGAATCAGATGTGTCTGAATTCAATATTTCCTAGCTATGTGACCTTAAGAACACCTCGTCCCCTGAGCCTTAGTTTCCTTATCTGTAAATATGGTTATTGTGATAATTAAGCTAAATAAGAAGATGCATGAAAAAAGCATAGAGCATAGCGCTTGGCCCATGGAAGTGTTCAACAGCGAATGATTATTGTTGCAACTATAGTTTGGGTTCCTCTAAAAGAAGAGTTTGCATTCATTGGGCCTCAGCAATTGCACTGGATGTAAAGGTGCCTGGGTTCACTGGGGTGGGCAGGGTCTCCAAATGCAGCCTAGAGAAAAACTGGGAGGAGAAAAGGAAGGGAAGGGGATGGTATTGCGAATGCAGCATCCGTTTAAAAAGAAGGAGCATTTGGAAGATGCCATTTCTAAACTACCCTGATTGTTATATGCAGGAATAAGCTAGAGGGAGCACTCAGTTAATGATGGTAGCTACAAAAATTAACTAACTCTAAGACTGTGCTGGAGACATTAAATATGAAAACACTCTTAAATTGACATACCACCACCCCTTAGAGGCTGTACATTATAAAATACAGCACCTACTTTTCATTTTGATGACCACATTAAGACCCCTGATCTGGGATTTACCATATTAATTTGCTGGTTCTTCAACTTAAATTCAAATTCAATTTCTCATTATTGAATTGCCAACGAAACCCAAAATTTCCAAACCTCTATCTTAAGGAAATAAAGAGACATTTCACTAAAGAGGACATTCAAATAGACACATGAAAAGATGTCCAACATCATTAGTCACTAGGGAAATGCAAAGAAGTAAAACCACAAGATATCACTACACACCTATTGGAAGAGCTAAAATAAAAAGAAGTAACGATATCAAACTCTGGTGAGGATGCAGAGCAAATGGATCTCTCATACATCACTCATTGTAAAATGATACATCCACTCTGGAAAATAGTTTGGCAGTTTCTTTAAACACTAAACACATACTTAGATACAGCCTAGCAATTGTACTCCCAGGCGTTTATCCCAGAGAAATGAGCATTTAGGCCCATTGCAAAAACTTGTACGGGAATGTTTATAGCAGCCTGATTTGTAAAAGCTCAAAACTTCAAACAATCACAATGCCCTCGAGAGATGAATGGATAAACAAACTGTGGTCCATCCATACCATGGAATACTACTCAGCAATTAAAAGGAACAAGCTATTAATACAGACAAAAACGTGGATGATCTCAGAGGCATTACAATGACTGAAAGAAACCAATCTCAAAAGGTCATATACCATATGGTTTCATTTATATAACATCGAAATAATAAAATTATAGTGACATAAAACAGGTTAGTAGTTGCCAGGAGTTAGGAACAGAGCTGTGTGCTACTCCAAAAGTGTACCACAAGAGAGATCTTTGTGGTGATGGAACAGTTCTCTATCTTGTTTGTGGTGGTAGGTATGGGAAGCTACACATGTGAAAAATGAGGCAGAACTGTCCCCACACATGGCATCAATGCTAAATTTCTGGTAGTGATACTGTAGTACGGTTATGTAAAATGGAACCAATGGGGGAAACTGGGTGAAGGGTGCACCAGACCTCTCTGTGCTCTTTAACTTCTGTGAATCCTTTTTTTAAAAACAGCAAACATAAAAAAAAAGACCTATCTAGGAGTCAGATTGAAGCTTTAGATTACATAAATGATACCATGCTCTTTCTTTCTTTCTCTCTCTCTCTCTTTTTTTTTTTTTAGTAGATACCAGGGATTGAACCCAGGACCTCATACATGGGAAGCAGGTGCTCAATCACTGAGCTACACCCACTCACACAATGCACTTTTTAAAAAATTAATTAATTAATTTTAAAGAAACTTTACATTACATAAATGTTACATAAAAAATATAAGGTATTCCCATATGCCCCAGTCCCTACCCCTCCCACACTTTCCCACATTAACAACATCCTTCATTAGTGTGGAACATTTGTTACAATTGATGAACACATATTGAAACATTGCCATTAACCGTGGATTACACTTTACATTATAGTTTACACTCTGTCCCATGCAATTTTGTAAGTAATGACAAAATATATAATGGCCTGTGTATGTCATTGCAATGTCATTCAGGACAATTCCAGTGTCCTGAAAATGCCCACATATTACACCTATTTTTCCCTCTCCCTCCTCTCAGAACCTCCAAGGGCCACTGCCTTCACATCAATGATAAAAGTTCTTCCATTGTTAGAATAACAATAAGTTTATAGTAGAATAATAGTAAGTCTACTTTAGTCCAATTAGAAACAGATGCCCACTCTGTTTCTTTTTTTTTTTTTTTTTTTTAAAGATTTTTTTTATTTATTCATTTATCCCCCCCTTGCTGCCCGTGCTCGCCGGGTCAGCCAACCACGCCGTGCAGGCGGGCCTGCCCTCACCAGGAGGCCCCGGGAACCGAACCCGGGGCCTCCCATATGGTAAACGGGAGCCCTACTGATTGAGCCACAGCCGCTTCCCACCCACTCTGTTTCTAATTGAAAAGGGCCTTAGATCCCATGGGGAAGATGGATGGAAATTTCTTGCTGGCAATTGCAGACTCTCTCTGTTCCTTGGGATGGGCGTTGTCCATCATCCCCACCTGTTAGTTGTCCTGGGCAAGTCCAATGAACTGGAGAGTAGGTGTTGCAACTCTACTGAGATTCAGGGCCCAACTGGCACATGTATGGACCAAAGATTTAAGTCCCTTGGACATACACCTATCAGTATAGTACTAACTATAGGTTCAAATAGAAGGGGCAGAAGAGCCATGTGTAGGGAAACCACAAAGGAGTCCAACTCTGTTACACTGGGGAGCATAAATTCCAAGGTAAGGTCCACTGGCATGGTGCCAAACTCCTGAGCTGTCTGCCTTGCCTATAGTGTCTGAATGTCTCTAGAGCCCTCAGAAGCCCCACTGTGACAGTCAATGAGATCCTGCTGCTATATGCATAAGTGTAACCTCTGGAATGACCTCCCAACTCATCTTGAAATCTCTTAGACACAAAAATTCATTTGTATTTACCATTTCCCCCTTATGGTCAAGGTCTTTTTCCAGGTGCATTGTTATTTGGCGCTTGGTAATAATCCCTCAGTGCCAGGGAGGCTCATCCATGGGAGTCATGTCCACCATGCACTTTCTAAGGCCACTGCTCCAGATCATAACCAGCCCCTGAAACAGCCTCAGAACCCAGCCCTGGCTGACTTGATTGGAGTTAAGTGCCTCCTTCCTACCACCCAAAAGCTGAACAATAAATTCATGCCTTCACTCATTACAGATGACTCTCAGTAAGCCATTGGCTGGGAAATGAGGGGCTGTATGTTTGCAGACACAGTCCATGTCCATGAGTGGCTGCCATTTCCACCACCTGGAAATCAGCCAAACAATCAGAACTGCCAGTTTAGGCAGTCTCAAAAACTGGCTCCCTTTCCCAAACATCTTCTTTGGAGACTAGGTATGTCTGTGGTAAGCCCTTTACTTCCTTTCCTGCCTCTTTGGAATTTCGAGAAGCAGGTTGAGGAGCTCCTTTAGGTTTTGAGGCATGGTTTGCATTCCATGAATGAAGAGAGCCAGAAGAAAGGAAAATAGAAACCATCCAATACATATCCAAAGAAGGGGGCTCCTCTGATCAAACAGTGCATCTCAATTCTGATGGTTGATTATATCACAACCTAAATGTGACTAACTTCCTAGCGGGTAATTACCCAGGTAATTCAACCTCCCAGTCCCTCTAGGCTACAGGCCTTTGAGAAACCAGTACCCCAAGTCTCCTATCTCCTGGAAATATGTCTATAATACTTGACCCTCACAATAACCCCAGGACATAAGTATTCTTTCCTCTATTTCACTAAATAAGAATCTGAGGTCTTCTGACTGGTAAGGGTTGGGGCCAGGCTTTAAACCTGATCTCTCTGCTCATACACTTTGCTTTTAGCCACCTCACATACTTTGTCTTCATTCAACATGCACTCATTGAGTCCCTGCTGTATGCTTGTCAACATGTGGGGTACTGGAGGTGCTGCTGTGATTAGGACTCAAAAAGTCTGTGGCCTTGATGGAGAGATATGCCCGTGGAAAATCATTTCAGCACAGAATGATAAGTGATAGGACAAGAAAGGCGCACAACTCTAATTAAGGGGCTGGGGAAGACTTCCCTGGAGAGCACTTCCCACTGCTATTTCCATGAGAACTGCAGTGTAAGTTAATACCTACAATATCCAAAGAATTTCCGCCACCAAAGTCCACCAAAATGACTGAAAGCCAAATGAAAGCCCACCAAAGAAAGGCATCCTTTTTTTTTTTTTTAAGGAGGTGACAGTGATTAAACCCAGGACCTCATAGATGGGAAGCAGGTGCTCAACCACTGAGCTACACCCACTCCTTGAGGCATCCATTTTTAATGGGGAGTTCTCCTTGGGAGAAGCCAAGCTAGTTTCTCCTGGCCATTTCTGTACTTTGTTGTATTGCCATATTGGCGAGAATCCCAGGGGTCTCTGTTCAAGGTCACATGTTCATATGCCTTCCACACTGGACCCCCTGCTGAGACTCATTAATCTTAGTTGTGCGTCCACACAAGGGAGCCGATGAGAGGGCGGCTCCTCCTGGACAAGGTCCAATGGGCTTTAGCCAGTCCTCACTGGCTTTTACCCAATTGAGAATGCAGCCAGGTGCCCAGAGCTGCCCTCCACTCCCACAGTCTTGCCTTATGACTGATGGAACAGAATGTTCTCTGTCCCCACACACCAAACAAAGGCCTGGGAAGATGGTGGCCCCAGGGCATGACCGTTAATATGTTGACAGACAGTGCCTCTGCCAGGTTATTCTCGTAGGTAAAATCTCCAAGGCAAAACCTCAAGATACAACTCCTCTTCCTCCCTAAATTAACATCAATACCTAATAAAAAAGAAAAAAATAAACAAAAAAAAAAATCAATACCTTAAGAAAGACCCTGCCTCACAGTCCTTCCATCATCATCATCATCATCATCATCATATGGGCTACTATTCATTGAATACTTATGCATACCTGTTTGCATACTATATCTCATTTATTCCTTTCAACAATGCTTCAGGTTAAGTATTATTATTCCCATTATATAGATGCTGAAACTGAGGCTCAGAGAGATGAAGTAATTCAGCCAAGCTCACTTACTGGATTGGATCAGAGATTCTATGCTCATTCCAACAATTGCCATCCATACATAGAGTTGCTACATGCATGAGTGGTGATATACTTGTATTAAAATATTAATTAATGAAGTGTTCTTTTTGTAATTTGTTTGGTTTTGTTCCTACTATTTCCTGCTACCCTCTGATGTGCCTCCCATTCACACAGCATTCTACTCCAAGGAAGAGACGACACTGTGTAAAGAATCTTTTCCTGCCTTGAGTTTCAAAAGTCTAGGCCCAGGAAAGGGACTGTTTGCAAAGACAACACAATAGTTAGGGGAAGTTAGGATTATGAATAGAAAATCTTCCTGGCATCCCTGTTCCATCCCACATTCAGGTCAAGCTTCCCCAGCCTGATGGGAGGGAAGAGAGGTAGAAGTAGAACAAGGAATTAGAAAGAGGGACCCATTTCCTGCCCCCTGGACTTGGCCCAAAGTGGGAGGGGGGATGCAAGAGGCCCCAGGCAGTGTTTCCCAAACTTCTGTCTTTTCTATATCACTACCATGTGTATTTGGTGTGACTTTTCACCTACATTATTATTTACTCACTATGGTTCTTTAAGTTGACTTGAAATTAACTTTTTTTTTACACTTAGCTTCCTACTAAGCAATTAATATCCTTGAAATTATAGAGTTGATACACTAGTTATATTTTTCTAGAATCCATGAAAATAAAATGCATAATTTACCTTTTGAAAAAAGTGCTCTGGTGGAACCTAAATGCTAGTCCCTCTTGAGAGAATATTGTATTAAAGTTACCTCTCCCAGGTAACTTGATTACACTTTCAGATCTGGGCCCTGGGTAATGGGTTGCATAAATGGGCAGGGATGTCTTTTAGAATGCCCTGGGCAACCACGAGGATACCAGGGGCCAGAAAGGGGTGTGTATGCCAAAAATGCCAAGAAAAAGACAAAAACTGACAAGCAAAATGCAAGGAAGACAAAAGCTGGCAACCCAAGGTACAACCACAGCACTCACCAAAGCGCCATCTTCTGCAAGGCCGCTGGCTTGTGACATGTGGTGAAACCAATGCCTTTAAAAGATTTCTATGTACATAAGTGAGTTTATTGTTGAGAGAACACCTTGACCTTTGAATCTCATAGATAGCAAATAACCCAAGTTGTGGTTCCCTTCTGGAAAATGCTAAGAATGTGCCCCCACTGAGCTATTTGTATTTGCTCTGCCTACAAATCCACACATCCACTGGGGCCAGGCAGCCAGTGAGCCTGGGGGAAGTGGGCCTGGTGTCAGAAAAGCTGTGGTTTGGTCCCAGCAGGATGAGAAATGCATTAGGGAAGGGAAGGCAAGAGGGAGTGGTGGGGACTGTGGGAAACTGGGAAGCACACATCACCTGGCCTTAGCTCCATCCAGCCAGTTGCTTCATGACCAAATAGGACTCACTTTGACCAGATGTTCAGATTTTTTAAGGTAAGCTGGAAAAGTATATTTTGTGTGTGCATGCTCTTAAGTGTTGACAATCCAAATTAAAAAGAAGAAAAAAAACTCTATAGCTAACGCTGTTTGGGCCAAATTTGGCTCAGAAACTGTCAGTTGTAACCTTTGTGTTTGTATTTGCAAAGGCAGGACACATAGCTTACTTCTCCCTGGAAAGGAAACTTTATACATCTTACCTCATGGTCTCCATGACAACTGCACGGACGGCCTGATTATCTCCATGTCACAGATGCAGCGATGTTGCATTGTAGTAATGAGTGCAGGCTCTGGACTCTCAGAGTCTGGGCTCTTCAGCTGTATGATCTTGGGTGAGTTACTTAACCTCTCTGTGCCTCAGTTTCCTATCTGTGCTTCAGTTTCCTCAACTACAAAACATGGTTGAAAATAATGGCAGGGTGCTGGGGCAATTAAATAAGATTATGTTTGCACCTCAAGAGGCATCAGTTAAACATTCAAAAAGTGTTGGGTAAGTGACCTACCCAAGGTCACACAGCTCCTACATGACAGAGGCAAGGTCTGCTGATTCCAAGACCATTGCTCTTTCCACCAGACCACAAGCCTCCTTTTCACCTAAACAGCAAATTATGTCATCTGCAAGCCCACAGCCAATTTAACCCAGTATTCAAATCAAACTCCCAAGAAATCTACTTTGAGACAAATTGAGTGATATGCATAGTCATTATTTTGCTGCCTGGGAGCTAGGCCTAGGTGAAAGCTCTGTGGGGTCCCAGGTAGAGCTCAACATGTGCAGGCCTGGATCCAGACCCAAGCTGCATGGCCTAAGCCTCAGTATCTCTACCTGAGAAATAGGTATTATCCTGATACTTGAGACCCCACTAAGCTACAGTCAGACCTCAAAGAAACAACATGAGGGCAAGCTCTTCCTAAGCTGAGATGCACCACACAAATGCCCGTGGTGGCTAGACAAGGCCAGGCCATAGCAGAGGGGACCCGAGAGGGGCTCTGAGCCTCCTGGACCAAAGGTTGAGGAAAGGGCAGGAGAGAGATGTGCATCTATAGCCAGGATTTGAGAAACTAGATTGGATGGGAATTGGGGTGGAGCGACAATTACTTCTCCCTGAGGAACAAAGGCATCTGGGTCCCTGAATTCCAAACAGGGAGTAAAAAGCCGACACCTAGAAAAATATGTACTTACTTAATAAATTAATTAATTAACTTTTAAGTGAGGAGGTTTGGGAAAACAGGACTAAAATAGCTGTGACATTTTTAAAAATTGATGCCTATAAATAGCACACTTGAGGTCTGTGCATTTCATTGTAGATTCAAAAGAAAAGAAAACTGGTAAGCCAATAGTGAACACTAAGGATACCATGTGCTGAAGCATACGAGGGGAATGTGTGTTGAAGTCTGCAACTCACTCTGAAATGCAACCAAAAATTATAGATGGATGGATGTATAGAGGGAAAGTGAAATTGAAAGACACATAATAAAACCAGCATGAAAATGTGAATGCATGTAGAATCTAGGTGGTAGATATGTGAGCATTCCCTATGCAATTCTTTCCACTTTTCTATGTTGTTTTAAATTTTTATAATAAAATGTTGAAAAAATTGATGCATACAAAATAATTTTAATGATAAGAAAAAAATTGATGCATTATAATGATAAGCAGGAAAAAGAAACCATCTGATCTTAGCCATATAAAAGCTCCTCTGACACCATGATGGGATCCAAGGTATTCTAGAAAAGCCTCCCTTTAGAACAAAAAAAAATATTTTGTTAGAAATATTACCATTGGAGATTCGTTTATTTGTACCTGGAAGACTTCCAAACTTTCAGAATCCTCTTTTATGTTTAGAGTGCCCTTTTCCAAAAAAAAATCCCTCAAGTTATTTTCAACATATGGCTAAGAAAGAGGTAAGCTGGCAACTAGCTGAGCACAAAATAGATTTGGGGAATATCAGGAGTTGAGAGGTGGCCACAAAGGAATTGATAAGAATGGCATTGGGTGAGGACATGACCCTTTCCCATCTTGTCATACAAACAGGGAAACTGAGGCACAAAGTGTTAAGAGACCTGCCTCAAGTCACAGAACACTCCAAAAATAAAATAGTTCAGAGCAGTGTCTTCAGCATCTCTTCTCTGACCAATGCATTTGCCTTAGAGAACAAGAAAGTGGAAGTGGGCAAAAACCTCCCTGATTCTCTGCCATTGCTCCCCAGAGAAGGCATCCCAGACTGGGCAGTGAGGGAACAAAGACCAAAGCTAGGCTCACTCCTGATTTTTCCCTCCATCACCAGTCCTAAGGGAACTCTTTCTGCCATCATATTCACCCCTGACTTTCTTGATGTTGTAGAGACCTGCAGGGCGTGGTGGGACCAGCGGAGGCAGGGGAGAGACAACTATTTTCTGATGAGGTCACACCACTCAGGGAGACAGTCTGAGTCCCTCCACGTGATCCGCTGGACATGCTCTCGTGACAAGTCAGCTTGGAGACCACGATTCCTGAAAACACTAGTCGGACAGCTTCTTCTCTTAGATGGTCACACAAAGTGTAGAGTTACCTGGAACATCTTTGGCCATGAAACTGCCCTGTTTTTTCTTCACAAAATCTGGCTGCTCTTTCCAAAACGTTTTGACTGGAAATTTTCTTAAAGCATTGAACATTTTTAGGTGCAGTTCCTTGAAAGAAGGGGGATTTCAACCACCACTTGACTCAGAGATCTCTCCCTGCTGGGGTGAAGGGTCTGCAGTCAGACAACCACAAGCCTTAGAGATAGCACCACCATAACAGTATCCTGAGGCCAAAGAAACAAAGCAAGCATGTCACTCATCTCTGACCAGTGGAAGTGGCCTCCCAACACCAGGTCTAATCCAAGGAAATAAACACAAAGGCAGAAGAGCTGAAATGAACTAGATTTTAGAACAACAAAGAGCATGTCAGATGATGGTTCAGAATCATTCAATGGGCCAATATTTATTGAGCATCTACTAAGTGCTGAACACTGGAGATACAATGGTGAGATGTCACAGAGGTCACAATCTATGATTGACTCATGTGGCCAATATTTTAAGAAACAAAATACCAAAGCTGTCCTCCAGTTCCTCAATGAATGCACATGCTGAAGTCACTGGGTCTCTATGATACCCCTGAAACAAGCCAAGCAATAGAACATGTGGATAAACAAAACCACGCTGGGTGATAGACGCCATGATGATACAGGAGGGAGAATCCACCGTGGGGACTGCAAGGGCTCAAGCAAGCAGCAGAGAGGGTGGTCAACTTGGGTTGTAAACAATGACCAGCTACAAGCCCTATTTGCAGCTCAGTTCACAACCCTCCCTTCCCTGGTTTTGGGATCTCACAATGGCTACATGACAGCTACAGGAAAAGAGGGATTCAGGATATTGATGACATGGGAAGCAGGTGTGGGGGGATGGAGCTGCAAGTGCAAAGTCCCTGGGGCCTTCCCTTTTGCCAACCTGAGGTTATCATACCCCTAGAGAAACTTCTGTCCTAATCACTCCAAGGTCCTCAGCATCCACACACAACTAACTCAGCAAACACGGCTTTCTGCTCTTCCCGAGAGTCCTGCCAGACTGCCAACTGTGGAGTCCTGCCAGACCCTGTTGGGAAAGATGCCCCAAATATCCTGATTGTAAAACTGGGTGCCAGATTGGCCACCTCTTCCCACTGAACAGGGAGGAGACCAGTTTGCAGAAGGTCGTCCCTCTTGGCCCTAACTCTCTGCCACCTAAAATCCTTCCCTGGACTCTGGGAAGAATATATTTGAACTTCTTGGACCACAGCAGTCCCCCCAGCTTCTTGAACTTAATGAAGGGTGAGATGCTTTTCTGTGATCTCTGTCCCAAGCCATGGACTATCAAAATACTCTGGATTTGTACTTACGTAGGTAGCTCCATTTTTAGGCGAAATTGCACAAAGCGACTGAACCAGGGTTGGCAACTCCCAGATGTAGCATCCCTTGGTTGCCCATGCCCAACCTTGCAAGTCTGTGCCTTGGCTCATCAGCTCCAAAGTGGGACATTAAAGGCTTATTGAGCTACATCTTTAATAGTAATAAAAAAAATTCATGTTTAAGAACTACCATAAAAATCCATTGGATGGCATTTTTTTCCACTTTGGCAAAACTAGACTCATAGACTATGTTATTACAAACTCAGCCACAAGAGAAGAAAGTCGGCCAGTCACAATTTAGAAAAATCACATTCCAATCTCACTGGAAACCCACATTATTCAAGGAGAGATGTGTCCACACATCTCTCTTTTTCCATAGACACTGCTCCCCCAGGCTTCTATTGAGCAACCTGCCTCCTTTCCAAGCAGCCTCTGCCCACTGGAAACTGACCTGAAATGATTTGCTGTTTCTCAAACGTGAATACAGGGAGGACTTATACTTAATCTACTTTGGAGAGCCCCAGAAGAACACCTCCTGATCCCCTATACTGTCAATTTAGAAATTGATTTAAGGGACTATCATCTCTGAAAGATCCCTTATAAATGTAAGATGTTCCAGAGAGGGATAATGCATTAAATCAAGTAACCATTCACACTTTAGAATAAAGTAGTCTGATGATCATTACCATTTATTAGACATCTACTCTGGTCCAGGCATTGAATTAAGCACAGTAGACACTTAATTAGACATTGAAGGGCTTAAACATTGTAAAATTTTGATGGAGGGAAAGTTTGGACACATCCTAGGTAGTAAGAGGTTAGGATGAGAATGGACATGGACAGGATTAACACCATAAAGAGAGGTGGAAGTCCAAAGTGGGAGTAATATTGTCAGAAACTCAAGGCAGTCTTCAGAAGTGACATTTCAGCACTGTTTTCAAGGACAAGTTGTAGTTCCACAGGTAGGCAAGGGAAGGAAGGGAATTCTTAGTAGAGGGAACAGCGTGGGAAAAAGGGACAGGTATATAAAAGGAGAGAATGTATATGTCAGTCCGAGTTCCAGCAGGAATACTCAAATTAAGAGAAAGACTCAAGAAGAGGTTCATAAATACATTCTTTATAAAGGTGTGGGCAAGCTATAGGGAAACCACAAGAGAATGCCGGTGTCAGGCCGGCTGTACTATTCCTACACCCAAAGTGATAAGGGGAGGCAGCAGCTACCAGAACCCAAAAGGAAAAAATTATGCAGAGAGGACTCCTGTGAGAGGGGCTGAGACTCCTAGGTCAAGTAGCCAGCCTGAGATGAGCCCACTGGGAGGGAGCCTGGGGATGAAATGCCCCTACCACCCTCCTCCCTCCTGAAAGCTCCTGCTGTAGCTCGCCATTGGCCAAACCCACCCGGAAGCCAGACAGCAGGGGAGCCTGGGTGATGCAGCCCCTGGTAGTCAGATTCTTGGGGAGCACAGAGAAGAGATCTGGAATGGGGGGCAACTGGGAAGTACCCCACCAAGTACACTCGGTGTGTCTGGAACATGGAGTTGAGTGGGAGGGGTGACAGAGGAGATGGGGCAGGGGTGGGGCTGCAAAGGGCCCTGTCTACCCGGCTGAGTGGGGACCACTGCCCATACTCGGTCAAGAAGGCACTCGTCTCTACTGTATGTCAGGGACTCTGCGCCTCTTCCCTGGGAGCAAGCGCCCACCAAAAGCCCCTTGAAGGCCAGTCACTTTTGAGCAGGTCTGAGCGTCAACACTGGGGGCACAACCGAGCGGCCCTCATCTCCTGGAGCTCCCCTGACACTTGAGACAGCTGCCGGCGAATTGAGAGGGCGCTCTCTGCCAGCGGCCACTGAAGGGACTCAGCCCAGAACGTCTTGAACGCAGTTAAAACAAGCCTATCTCTTTTATTTATATTCCATTCCACCTTCCCCCACCCCCCGCCCTGCCTAACACGCAAAGAAAGCCGCGACCAGTTGCTTTGCAGGAGCAGGTTTCCCAGAAAGACAAGAAATGCCTGTCTGCTTTCCCAAAAGGACCGCTCCAGGCAGCAGGCTGCGAAAATCCTGCCCCGTAAGGCTTCAGAGAAAAGCAAAGCGCCAGCCCCCTTCCGTCTGGGAAGCATTCAAAGCAATATCTGAAGTGATTCATTGAAAGTCGTCCCGTGGCAGAAGACCGTCCCCACAGATATGAAAATAAACATGGGAGGGAAATTCCAGGATCAGAACTGTTTCAAGTCTTTGGACCAATGCATGGCTATTTCAGGGAAGGGAAGAATCTTCTGATTGCTTTTCAAGCCCCCAGAAGGCAAAGCAGACTCTCCATAAAGCAGGCCAGGCAGATTCCCATGATGCCGGCCTCAGAAAAACATGGAAACCCTGGCTTGCCCTTATAGGCCCAATGGCTCTCCGGGGCCCATCCCACTTGTACTTCTTAGCTGCCCACTGGCCAGTGCAGCTCACCCAAGCCTATCTCCCAATGATGCTCCCATCAGCTCGCCTTGATAAGCCATTGGAAATTAAAATTAAAGCAGGAGCAGTTGTTTCATTCTGCTCTGAAAAAGTCAGCATAGAAAATAAATGGAACAGGGGTCAATATCAGCCAAAAATGACAGCATGTGTGCACCGGTAAAAACATGGTAAAAATGGGGGGCGGGGGGCAGGAATATGAGTAAATTTGGGCACAGATCACATATGATCTTGTCTAGTGTCTGGCAGAGTGAATGGCACTCAGTAGGCCTGGAAAAAAAGATGCCTGGAAAGAAGGAGGGAAGTTGGGAGGGAGGGGGAGGAAGAGGGGAAAGAGAGAGGGAGGGAAGGAAGGAGGAAGGGGGGAGGTAGGAGAGAGGGGAGAGGGGGGTAGAAAGGGCAGAAGAAAGGATATTCTCAGGTCAAAAGTTGTCTAGGAGGGGAGCAGATGTAGATTAAGCAGTTGGGCACCCACCTCCCACATGGGAGGTCCCAGTTTCAGTTCCTGGAGCCTCCTAAAGAAGATGAGCAAGACAGCGAGCTGATGCGACGGGCTGGCACAGCAAGATGACACAACAAGGAGACACAATGAGGACACACAATGAGAAACACAACAAGCAGGGAGTGGATGTGGCTCCAGCAATTGGACAACTCCCTCCTGCATGGGGGGTCCCAGGTCCCGTTCCTGGTGCCTCCTAAAAGAAGACGAGCAGATACAAAGAGTACACATTGAACAGACACAGAAAGCAGACAGCAAGCACAAAACAACGAGGGGGTGGGGGAGAGGAAATAAATAAATAAATACATCTTTTTTTTTTTTTTTTAATGTAGTCCAGGAACCCAGGAGATGCTGAAGCACTTGCACTTAGAGATAGAACTGTGGTTGACCCACACTTCCCACCCGTTAACCAGTAAGGACTGGAAAAGGTTAAGTTCATTAAAAGCAAATTCAAACCCTTCCTGCCAGAAAATATCAAACCATTCTTTCCCTCTGAATGGTGGTGGTGGTGGGGGGAGAACCTGGGGGTTTGAGACTGAGCAAAGCACGTAGCTGTCAAATGACTTGAGAACATAGCAAGGGTGAATTTACTTATACTGAGATTGGATTTTTTCCCATAGCTATGCACCAGAGAGTTATGAGCCCAGGAAAACCCCAATCACAGGCACAGCCAGTGGCACAGTCCCAATGGGCCAACACAGAGGGAAGCCCTTGGAAGCCTGAGAGACTTGCCAGATACCAGCTTCCTCATTGTCTGTGAATTGAGGGACCTTAGCCAAATCTCTCTGAAGAGATCATGGAAATTTCCCGAGAAGAAGCTGATGTAAAAGACCCCAAGCCACGAATGCCTAGGCCTCGGGGTTAGCACGTCCACCTATCATGAGTCCCCGTTCACCTCAGATGAAAGAAGGATTTCCAGAGTGAGTCTGGAAGTTCTTAACAATGGATGGATCAGAAGCCAACAGGTTGAGCATAAGGGCCAGGACCAAGAGTTCTGGAGTTGGCAGTCCTCGTGTGACCTTCAGAAAGTCACTTCACAGGGAGCAGATGTAGCTCAGGGGTTGAGTGCCTGCTTCCCACATACAAGGACCTGGGTTCATTCCCCAGTATCTCCTTTAAAAAAGTCACTTCACTTCTCCCAACCTCAGTCGCCTCATCTGTAAAATGGAACCAATAATAGCACTGTCTCCCAGAGTAATGATGGGGCATGTCGTGTTGTCACATGCTTGGCACATGGTCCATGCTCAGTCAGGGTTAATGGGGGAACACAGATAAGGTGAGCCAGGCTCTCTCTTCCCTCAGTCCTCAGGTATTTCTGCAAGAAGGGGGTTTTAATGGAAAGGTGGCAACCCTCAAACTGCACCATCAGCACCCAACATATTTTCCTTCACCTTCAAGGCCTTGACCTTAAAGTTTAGGAGAAATAAGAAGTAGCTCATCCAGAAAATATTTGGAAACCATATATCTGATAAGGGTTTAATATCCAGAATATATAAAGAACTCCTACAACTCAACAACAAAAAACAAACAACCCAATTTTTTAAATGGGCAAAAGACTTGAATAGACATTTCTCCAAAGAAGATATACAAATGCCCAATAAACACATGAAAAGATGCTCAACATCATTAGCCAACAGGGAAATGTAAATCAATGAGATTCCATTTCACACACACTAGAATGGCTACTATTTTAAAAAATGGAAAACAACAAGTGCTGGCAAGGATGTGGAAAAATAGGAACCCTGTACATTGTTGGTGGGAATATAAAATTATGAAGCCACTGTGGAAAATAGATTGGAGGTTTCTCAGAAAGTATAGAATCACCATATGGCCCAACAGTCCAACCTCTAGGTATATACTCAAAAGAATAGAAAGCAGGGCCTCAAATATTTGCTTCATAGTGATGTTCATAGCAGCATTATTCACAGTAGCCAAAAGATGGAAGCAATCCCAGTGTCCATCAACAGATGAATAGATAGGCAGAATGTGGTATATACACACAATGGAATATTATTCAGCCCCAAAAAAGAATGAAGTTCTGATATGTGTTACAACATAGATGAACCTTGAGGACATCAAGTTGAGTGAAATAAGCCAGACACAAAAAGCCAAATATTGTATGATCTCACTGATATGAAATAAGCAGAATATGCAAATTCATACAGCCAGAAACTAGAATACAGGTTACCAGGGTGGGGGTGGGGGTGGGGAATGGGAAGTTAATGCTTAATTAGCAGGAAGTTTCTGTTTGAAATGATGGAAAAGTTTGGGCAATGTATGGCAGTGATGGAGGCACAACTTTGTGATTATAATTAATACCACTGAACTGTATATTTGAAAGTGGATAAAATGGGAAATTTTAGACTGTACATAAGTTATCAGAATTTTTTTAAACCACAGAACTATTTAAAAATATATAAAGAGACTCAGATTAAAAAAAAAATAGTAGCTTGTCCATCCATCCATCCATCCATCCATCCATCCATCCATCCAACATTAATTAAGTGCCCACCATATGCCAAGCCTAATATAGCTACTGGGAACCAAGAGATGAGTAAGATAGTGGTAGTGGGGGAGTCTCAAAAGTAATAATAGCAATGACAAATGCTTATATAGTGTCATGTGTTAGGCACTGCTGTAAGTGTTTTGCATAATTCATCTAATTCTCCCATCAACTCTGAGAGAGTATTGTTAGGACTCCCATTTTACAGATGTGCAACTGGAGCACACAGAGAATAACTCACCCAATGTCACACAGTGGAGCTGGGATTGGAACATGAGCCTACTTTCTTTTTTTTTTTTTTTTTTTTAAAGATTTTATTTTATTTATTCATTCATCTCCCCCTTGCTGCTTGTCATGAGCCTACTTTCGACCGGGGTGAGAGTCAAAGATTTTTAGCACCCGGTGTGGCACGGGCACCAACCCATCAGAACAGTTGCCGGCTCTCTGGCTGTGCTCTTGAAGACCAACTGAAAAGCAACCGGTCCTGCATTACCCACTTTTAACCTCTGGACTGAAGGAAACTCAGCCCTCAGGGGAGCTGCATGGCAAAGGTCAGGGGACACAAGGAAGTGCCTGATAGTTCCCCAGAAACATCAGGTTCATCAACTGCTGGCTTGATGTGGGACTTGAGCATCCTCAGAGTTTGACAAGGAGTGAATCTGTAAATGCATTTGTCTGCACGATTTTTGACAGTTCACCCGGTGTTCTCACACACGACATCTCATTTAGACTCCAAGACAACCCTGTGAAGGAGATCCAATTGCTACCCCCACTTACAGATGAGGAACCTGAGGCTCAGAGCAGGGAAGCCATGTAACTTGCTCCAAGTAGCGAGTGCCCAGCACAACTATCAGCCAGAGCTCCCTGTTCAGTTCGGATGAAGTAATTCATTCCAAAGGGAATGCTTTGGTCCAATGATAACGAGCCAAAAACAACAGAGGCGAACTTGAAATCAGCACCTTTGTCTGCCAGCAATGAGTGGCCAGATACCAGGGCCCCTTCAATTATTCTCTGCCCTGGTGTTTCCCTCCTCAGGGTGGTGTCCCTGGCCGTGCTGTCTGCTCTAGAACCTCCATCGCTCTCCCTTGTCTTTCTCTGACCCACTTATCTTCAGAGCCCCTACTGGTATCACAGTTATGTTTACTTCTTTAAGGTCTGTCTCTTTCCAATTAGATTGTAAGCTCCCTGAGGGTAGGAAACTTGTCTGTTTTGTTATATCCTGTCTCCCCAGAACTTAGACTAGGGCCTGGTGCCTTGTAGGCAGTCAGTGTGGCTTAGTTAAATAAATGAATGAAACGTGGGTTAAGGTATTACCCCCTGGTCTAAGAAGCCAGAAGCAAGGGCTAGGAACTCAGCTGAGACCACCTAATTCTTGGGTACTCTTGGCCTCAGGACTAATGGGAAAACTTGACATTTCACCTTTCCTTTATCAGTCCCCCTCCCCGTCAAGGATCCCCTGCTAGTTGTCATGCTCACAGAGATCCCCTCGTTTCAGGGACCCTGTATTAGTCAGGGCTCTCTCGGGAAACAGAATCAACAGGAGGTTATCTGTCAATAATATGAGATTTTATAAGACTCTCTTATACAACCGTGGGGATGCACAAGTCCAGTTTCCACAGGCAGGCTGCAAACCAGGGGCTCCAATGAAAGTCCAATGAAAGGTCCTTGATGAGTTTCTGGGAGAAGTTGGCTGTCCAAAGGCAAGCTGGGAAATTCTCTCTGAATGCTGAAATCACTTCCCCTTTTAAGGCATTCAACTGATTGGATAAAATCATCATCCATTGATGATGCAATCTCCCTGATTGATGCAGATGTAATCAGCCATCCACACAGTAAACTCACTGGTGATCGAAGTCCATAAATGCTCTTGGATTACAATTAGCCCAGTGCTTGCTGGGCCAAACACCTGGACACAATTACCTGGCCGAATTGACACATTAGCCTAACCATCACACCCACTGGATGACACCCCACAGCCTCACTCTAGATATTTCTTATTCACTCTTACTTCCATCCCCAAAGAGTAGCAGCCCCAGTCTATTCCCTCAGGTACCTCGTAACCCTGTAAATTCATTCACACAAAGGCATTGAAGAATGGTAACAGGTGTGATTTTCAATGGATACCTTATAGTGACAATATGGTAACACAACAGAATGGCTAATTTTAGTAGTTTCAGGTATCCTGAGAGCTTAATAGGCTTCATCATGAACAGAAAATTGTCTATAAATGTCATTCATTCACTCATTTCTTCATTCACGCATCCAGCAAACATTTACAAGTAACTTCCGCATGCCAGGCAATGTCCCATGTGCTGAGGACACACCAGTGAGCAAGCCAAGGTCCCGGCTGTCAGAAAACTCACTGTCTAGTTGAGGGCAGAAACCAGTAAACTAAGACCTTGCCACAGAGTTTTCACTCTCATTCTTGTTACAATAGAGCGTGGTAAGAGAAATAACAGAAAACTGCAGGGACCAGAGGCAGCTACCTAAGGAATGAGCAGTCAAGAAAGACTTACTAAAGAAGATATCATCTCAGTTAGCTATTGACCATTGACCAAGAGTTCACCAGGAGACAGGGGTGCAGGCTGCCCAGGCTGGCCCTGGGACCCTCAAAAGTGGCTGAGTGGGGGAAACAGATGTGGCTCAAGCAATCGGGCTCCAGTCTACCATATAGGTGGTCCAGGGTTCGATTCCCGGGGCCTCCTGGTGAAAGGCAAGCTTGCCCATTCAGCAATCTGGCCCAAGCAGGGAGCTGGCCTACAAGGAGTGCTGGTCCGTGCAGGAATGCTGGCCCATGCATGACAGCTGGCACAGCAAGATGACAGAACAAAAAGAGACACAGAGGAGAGAAATAAGAGACACAGCAGACCAGGGAGCTGAGATGGCACAAGAGATTGAGTGCCTCTCTCCACTCCGGAAGGTCCCAGGATCGGTTCTCAGTGCCGCCTAAAGAGAAGACAAGCAGACACAGAAGAATACAGAGAGCAGACAGTGAGAGCAAAACAATGGGGTGGGGGTGGGGTGGGAATAAATAAATAAAATACATCTTAAAAAAAAAAAAAGTGGCTGAGTGGGGACAGGCAGCAGGAAAAGGCAAAACCGGGCTGGGTATCCTCTTCAGGCTGGTTCCATGCCAGCAGTTCTTCCCTCCTTTTGGAACATTAGAAATCAAGTCCAATGCATTATAATAACAACACCAGAGGCACATCAGCTGTCTCCGCACACAATTTGCATTGCCTCCTTGACCTTGGCCTGTCCAATGAGCTGTTTAAATGTTCTGCTGCCCTTCCCTTTGCTTGTCAAGAGGAAGAACGCCTACGATGTGAACAAGAATCACAGCAATTACGTGTGACCCAAGAGTTTTCTTTGACCTGCCAACAAACGTTAGTGCATATTTTTTTTTGCAAAGATACCCAAGAATTCACTTTTAATTCAGCTTGAACCCAAGCTTCCCTCCCGGGCAACATCTTCTACGTGTTCAATTGCCCGGAGAAAGGAAGCGCAGCCCTTTATTTTTCTGGCTTTCTCTGCTACAACGAGCTACCAGCAACCGTCAGCAAAGAAGGCGAGCAACAACCGTGGTGGAGACGAGCCTACGAAATCAGTTCAAACACAGAGCAAGGCACTGTACCCGCTGCAGAGAGACACATGGTGTTCCGTGGATGAGGGCCCATTCATGAGTCACCGGGCATAATGGAGCATTGTTGAAAGTGTTGGGAACATGAGAAATTCCTCACTGCTCAGCTTGGGTAATGCTGGAGCTAAGTTTGGCTCCAAAAATGAAGTCAGGCAGACTTGGCCCGACTTCCAGTAGCCAGGTCCACGGAGTTGGGGCCACCATGTTTATGCTGACTTGTGTGAGCCCTACACCGTGACCGAACATGCCTATGTCACAGGTCATGATTTGAACCCAGGTATGGAGGGCATCAGAGCGGGTGCTTTCTCTTAGCCACTACTCATTGCCACGTGATGTGTGCACACCGATGTTCAGAGCAGCATTATTAACAATTGCCGAAAGATGGAAGCAACCCATGTGTCCATCAACCGATGAATGGATAAACAAGATGTACATACATAGGATGGATTATCATTCAGTCGTGAAAAGGAATGCAATAATGATAAATGCAACGACATGGATGAACCTGGAAGACCACATGCTGAGTGAAAAAAGCCAGACACAAAAGGACAAATATTATATGATATTGCTGATATGAAATAAGCAGAATAAACAAATCCATAAAGACAGAAAGCAAAATAGTGGTTACCATATGCTGGGGGCAGGAGGAAATGGGGAGCTATTGATTAATGGGTACACGTTCCTTTGGGGGATGATGAAAATGTTCTGGAAATATAACAGTGGTGAAAGCAACACGACATTGTCAATGTACTTAACGTCACAGAATTGCACACTTGAAATGGTTAAAATTATTTCTATGTGATGTACATTTTACTGCAATAAAAATATTAAAAACAAAAATCTGACTTCTTGGGGAGCAGATATGGCTCAAGGGGTTGAGCGCCTGCTTCCCACATGAGAGGTCCTGGGTTTGGTTCCCAGTGTCTCCTAAAACAAAACAAACAACAAGCAAACAAACGAAAAAAGCAACTCAGGCGAGCTGATGTGGCTCAGAGGTTGAGCACCGGCTTCCCACATAGGAGGTCCCTGGTTCATTCACCAGCCCTGGTACCTAAAAAAAAAAAAAAAAAAAAAAAAAATCTGACTTCTCTTGAGACTGTGGCAGCAGTTGACTGAGAAGGAAAAGTCACACTCAAGGAAGTGGGAAGAAAGTCGAGCACAGAGATTAACTCTTGAAAGTCACCATCTCACAAGAGTATCTAGCTGGGAGAGTTGCACAGAGGCAAGAGACAAGAGACAGAGAAGCCTCAGGGGCTGGTCCCAGGAGCCCCCAACTCTCTCAGGCCACAGAACTGAGCCAGCCAAGTTCCATCAGATCTCCAGGTGGCACAGGCCCCCGCTGACATCGGAGACACCTCTCTCTGACCACCGAAGTCATCTCCTCCCATGTAAAATGAGGATCGTAATGGTGCCGCCCTCAAGGCGTGGTTGTGAAAATAACCTGCATTGATACAGGTAAAGACTTTAGAATAGTTCCTGTACCCCATGATCCACAAGGTCAGTTCTTGTTATTTTCTTTTTAAAAATATAAAATTTTTCTGAAGTATGTCATTCATATGTGAGCATACATAAACAATTAGTGTACAGTAAAAGTTGTGAATTCACAAAACAAAAATGCATATCCTCATCCAGGGCTCCCATACATCATCCCACCACCAATGCCTTGCATTGTTGTGAAACATTTGCTACAAACTTTGAAAGAGCATCGTCAAAATATTGATAACTATAGCCCATATCTTAAATGTGGTGTATTTCTCCCCAACCTACCCAATTATTAACACCCTGTGTTCATATTATGTATTTGTTATCATTCAGGAAAGAACGTTCTCACATCTGTCCTGTTAACCATAGTCCATCATAATCCATCGTTCACCACTGGATTCCTTGTTTTATACAATCCATTCAAAGTGTACACTCAGTGGCTCTCATTTTCATCAGAGTCGTGCTTTCATCACCTCAGTCAATTTTAGAATGTTTTCGTTTCTTATCTGGGTTGATTTTTATTTTCATCTTTGTGCTTTGCTGTGTTTTTCAGTTTTCTATGATTGACATGTATTATTTTTGCAACTAGAAAAACATGGGGAAATTATATGTTTTAAAGAAAATAAATAGCAATAATACAAGACAGAACATCAGTGCCAAGGGGTTTAAGGAGGGAGATAGACATACAGTCAGGGTTAATTCCGGGTGGACCACCTGGAGGCAGCAGCATTTGAGATGGGCTCTGGAATACGGGTAGAATCTCATTGAGTGGTGCTGGCAGGGACACGGGTTACAGTGGGGCATTCATTTTCCCTGCTGCACATCATGAGTCGGGGGAGCTGGAAAATGCCTGCTAATGAAAATGGTTCAAGGAAAGAAAAGCCAGCAATGTGAGTGGAAGAGTCAGGAAGAAAAAGGTCCTGTGAGGGTCATTTTTCCAGGATGCCAATTTTCTGGGCAATAAGAGTGAGAGCGTGGGTGCAATCTTTAAAAAAGAAAGACTTTTCTTTGTTATTGATCAAGTCTTAGAATTTTTTCTGGAGAACATGAATTGATCCTTTACAAGATAAGAAATAAAAAATGACCACTCAAAGCACGGGAAAATGGTGAAAATGATCAAGTAAAACCAGCCAATAGACACAGGCCTGGTTAGAAGGGCAAAGGGAGGCAAAAAAGAAAGGCCGTAGAGGTTTCTTTTCACACCCTCAGAAGCAACAGAAGTAAATTCAGCCTGTCCTGAGACAAAATAAAGAGTCCCATTCTCCTCGGTCTCACCTGCCAAAGCCATTCACTAAATGAAATACAACGAAGACCGCACCCCCCCCGGAGGAACCTAAAGACTCAGAACAGCTGCCCCACGCCCACCCTTGCCACCCATCTCCCTTTGGAATGCACTGGCGTCCTGGGCCCTTGCAGCACACTGCTACCTGTTCTGCCAGCAGCGACCCAGACAAAGCAGAGAATGCAGGGGTGTGTCCTGCCTTTACAGAATCATCAGCATCTGGGCAGAAGGACAGAGCTAAGTCAGCTGAACAGTACACAGGGGGACTTGGAGCAAACCCATTCCTCCCTTCTACCTTCTACCTTCTACCCTCTACCTTCTACCCAGGCCCATAAGGGTGGGGAAGGGGCCAGCCAGAGCGCCATTAGTTCCTACCAGGCTTTTTTCATTATTATTTACTTTTTTAATTGGAAAAGTTATAAATTTACAGAAAAATCATGTCAAAATTACAGCATGCCCATATTCCCCCTATGTTGACAGTTTGCCTTAGTGTGGTAACTTTGTTACAAATAAGAATATTAAAATTGCACTATTCGCTATAGTCCATAGTTTACATTAGGTGTATTTTTCCCATATACCACCCTATTATTAATACCTTGTTATTAGTATGGTACATTTATTATTACTCCTGAAAGAACACTTTTACACTTGCGCTATTAACTATAATCCATCTTTTATAATAGGGGCCACTGTTATACGGTCCTATGTTTTATCTTTTCATTTTCATTCTAGTACCAAACATACGACCTAATTTTCCTCTTTTAACCTCCTGCGCATACATAGTTCAGTGCTGTTCATTACACTCACAACAATGTGCTACCATCACCCCTACAGCTTTCAAGTAGCTTTCTCCATGACGCCGCGCGCGTCCCGTTACTGCGTTCCCGCCCTTTTCTGGAGCCCTGAGGTCTCTGCCAGGTCTCGGGGGTGGTTTCCAGCTTCCGCGGGGGGCGGAGCCCTGAGGCGTCTCCCTCCGCCATCTTGGTGGGGGTGGGGCCTGTGCTCTGTCTACCTAAAAAAGCACCTGCAGTTCCGTTCCCGCAGATCGGCAGACAGCTCCGCGGTGTTGCAGGCTCGCGTTTGCCGTCTGATTCTCGCTACCTAGACTCAGAGCAGCCTTCACGGGATAAGGGCTCAGGCTTCCTCAAGACTGTCCTCACTTCAGACGCCATCCACAAGTTCAGAGGTCGCAGGCCTCCCGCGCTTCTGACCAACTGCCTACAAATTCAGGGGCTCCCGCCACCCCCTCAACTTCAATAATGCGCTAGTATTTAGCTCAAAGGGCTCAAGAAAGCCATATCCTTATGATTACGGCTTTATTATAGCAAAAAAAAAAAAAAAAAAGGGATACAAATCAGAACCAGCCAAAAGAAGAGATACGTAGGGCGAGGTCTGGGACGGCCCTGAGCACAAAACTTTTTTGGAGTCAGGACGTGTCACCCTCCCGGCTCATCGGTATTGCCAATTGGGGAAACCCACCAGTTCCGTGAGATGTCCAGAGATTTGACTGGGCTTTCCTTACATAGCCATGATAGGCTGACTCAGTCTCTAGCCACCTCCCCGCTGATAGGATGTGCCTCAAAGCCTCAACCCTTTAATCAGGTGGCTGGTCTTTCGAGCAGAGCCAGCCCCCACCCTAAGACCATAGTTGTGGCTGGCCCCACCTGAGACATTTCATTAGCATAAACTACCAGGGGTGGTCCCATCTGGACACTCCATCCCTCGGGAATTTCCAAGGATGTTGAGGGTGTCTCCCAGGGACAGGACACAAAGGACGGCCAAATTCTTTACCGTACCACAGGTTGGGATCCACTTCCACCACCACGAGGCAGTGTAACCCCAGGCAAGGGGCCTCCTTGCCTGAAGCACGAGTTCACCCTCATCCATCCGACAGCAGTGATGATGCAGACTCATCAGTTGGAGCCTCAGAGAGGATGTATGCTAAGCACAGAGCATGGCCGAAGTCAGCCCCCAGTAAGGACCAGCGATCATCACTCAGATTATCAAACTCCAGGGGTAAAAGAATGAGAGCGGTTAGGACAAGCGAGTACACAAATGCACAGGGAGTAGCTACTCTTGACTAGAGCAAAGGCTGGAACGGAGGCGTGGTGCTGAGGTCCTCTGGTTCTCTGCTCCCAAGTGTTCCTGGCCAGGGACAAGCTTTCAGCTTGTTGAAAAGTCTCCTTCTCCTATGTTGTGTAACAGAAGTGGGTGATTCCGTAGGGAGCTGGGCACACAGAGCCGGAAGGCTGGCAGGCCATGCACTGAGTCCAGCCCTTTGGGCAAACCTTAGGCAGTTTTTTTTGTGGTCACCCTTTGGCACAGAGCATGAGGAACAGACCTCAGACATCCGTCTACAGCTTTGGACTAAAAAGGAGGCAAAAGTGCCTGTTTCGGTGTGACTAACAGAGACTTGGGAGGCTTTGGGCTCAATGAACTAATTCACCGTGAAGCAGAGATCATTTAGGAAAATGATGTCAATCATCCCTGACATTTGAGAAGATGCCTCTTTCCTCCTGCCCCCTCTCCATTGTTCAGGCCACAAAATAACAAGCTTCACAGTTTGCAGAACACCTATTCAATTTTTAAAAATCAAAAGCTGCTTCTGCTGGCTCAAATAAGGAGCCCCACTGTCTTACCTGAGTCCTTCCTGACTCAGTAACAGCCCAGGAAACATTTCCCATAATATGGCCTTTCTTTTACTCACCTTCCTGCTGAAAGTCACAGACTGGGCAAAGGCAGCAAGAGCTAAATCTCAGAGCCAAGTTCTTCCTTCATTTCACCATGTAAAATACCACTGAAGTGGCACCAATATATTCCGTGGTCTCTGCTTAATTCCATCTTCATTTAGCAAAATCCACTTATACTGTCAAGTCGCTTTGAGATCCAACAGAGAAGAGCAAATAAGCCACTTAGGTGGGAACACGAAACAAAGTTAAGGTGGCATTAGATGGGAAGCGAGGTTGCCCATGGCTAACAGTGTCCAAGGACTATGAAACTCGCCAAAACTTAGGAAACTGCTCCAAGAGGAGGGTGCCGAAGATGCTGGCAGCCCAGGGAATAAAAGTTTAAGGTAAATAAAAGAAAGCATGGTTTCTCCTAGCACGGCGGTGGTACACACTGGAAACAGTCAGTGATTTTAAAAATGTTTAAATAAACTCATGGACGGCAGATCCAAAAAGGATTGCAAAAGGAACCTAACTAGGCAATGTGTTTATAAATGAGCAGTTTGACTAAAACAGATTGGCTTCTCTCTCCCTATAAGAACAATAGTACCATGGCAAGGCTAGGGAGCACGTCTGATCCTGGACTTCATAAAAATTAAATTATAGGGAAGCGGCTGTGGCTCAATCAGTAGGGCTCCCGTTTACCATATGGGAGGCCCCGGGTTCGTTTCCCGGGGCCTCCTGGTGAAGGCAAACCCGCCCGCATGGCGTGGTTAGCTGACCCAGAGAGCACAAGCAGCAAGGGGGGATAAATGAATAAATAAATAAAATCTTAAAAAAAAAAAATTAAATTATAAATAGGACTCTTATGACTTTTCAGGCCAAGATATCACAACCATGACCCTTTATAATAGTTTACTTTGTTAATTTATGTTGCATGTCTAATAAAATGGACATTGCCTTGCCAATCACATTGATTATACAAAAGGCCCCATTTTACTATAAGCACACAAATTGTGACTAAAAAAAACACATTGTGACTGTATCAGCAACTTGCCTGAAAACTGGTATTCTAGCTATAATCTACATTAAGTTCACACCAATTTGACTTACCTTGTCAAAATGTGGGAGATTTTGGAGGAATGATTTCAATAATCCTGGTCTCTTTGGAGCCTTGTGCAAGGAAATTTGCAGGGATATCCTCATTTTCCTTTGATAAATTGCTTGGCGACAGGGAGGGGCATCCGGCATCAGTGCTCTGCTTTACAGGCTGGCAGGTGGCCCACGAGGCCCTGTCTCAATGGTGGTGGGGAATACTGGTGACAGTGTGCCTCTTTCCTCCTAGAAATCTCCTTGAGATTCCCCAGCCTTAGTTTGTATGCTTCCAAAGATGGGAAGCTCACCACAAGGTAGTTCTTTTCATCGGGGGAGATGTCTAGTTCTCCCTAGTTCCAACTCCGCTTTCCTGGGGACAAGGAAACAAATCTGCTCTTCCTTTTGCAGTCCAGGTTATGCCAGCTGGAATGTCTTTAGCTTCAAGAAAAGGAAAATTCAATTCAAAGGGGATTAAACAAGAAGGAGGTTTGTAGACTCCCATAAGAGGAAGCCCTGACATCTTGTAAAATATTCAACATGTCTCAAGGAGCTGAAAAAAGAAAAGTGTCTTTCTTTCCAAGAGCTTTTATGCTATATAATCTCCCTCACTCAACCTTGGGAAATCATAGAAAACAATTCTTTTTAAGAACTTTTAAGAAATTTGCCAAGGCAGAAATGAGAGGGAATACTGACTTCCCAGCTACTGTATCCACCTGGGAGTAAAAACCAGTGAAAAAGTGAGTTGTGTCCCAGTTCTTAACAATTCCTTTTTCCCTCCCAGGCTGAGAATTTCTGTTGCTTGGGGACTTTCTCCAACACCCCTGGCCCCCAATCTGTCCAGCACCTTCTTGTTTTGACCTGCTCCCACAGGCTCTGTCTAATTTCCCTGAGTCTCCCTCTTCCAGCCCAGCCCTCTGGATGGGCATCTTAGCCACACAGACCACCTGGCTCTGTCCCCCCAACTCACCTGGCTCTTGCCCTGAGCTCCTGCCTATCCAAGAGGGGAGTTCAGACAGGTGAGGGTAGAGAACATTCCCTTCCACACTGAATATAGTAATGTCTGAGAGGGTTCAGGATACACATCTCAACCTTGACTTTGACCTCAAGGAGGATGTATCTCCCTTATCATCACTGCCAAAAACAGAAAAGGCTAGAGGGATCATGGAGCTAATACCATGTGGGAAGACTGACCTGGATATCATCCCACGAAGGGCACGTGGTAGATTGGACCACTGTCCCCATACCTTCCCTCTTCCTCTTCCCTCTGCCATGTGGCCTCACAAAGCAGGGAATTCGTTGCTGAGTACATGTCCCTGCTGCACAAACTCAGGGCTTGGTGGTCTGAGTTGCTTTGGCACCAAATATCAGCAAATGTGACATGAGCAGAGGCCCTTCAAGTTCTTGCGCAGCCTGGTTGGCCCCTTTACACTCCAGCAGCCCCAGTAGCTGCTGGTCCAAAGAGACGGGGACCCAGCCTGCAGCCCGCAGCCACGCCCAGAGCAACCCAACTAAGACAATCAGCCCGCAGACCTCTGAGCAAGAGCATCAGCGCCTGTGGCTGCTTGTTCTGCCACTGAAGAACCTGTTGCTGGCATCCTCGCTGCCCCAAACCCAGAGGCACCTGTCATCCCTGTGGACAGAGGAGAGAAAGAGCCACCCCATCAAAAGCCACATAACACTTTGCACGGATGATGGGCCAAGGAAATGAAGAGATCAGAACCCTGGGCGAGACCCAGCTTCTCCCTTTCCCCGCACACCCCACGTGGTGAGCTGTTGTTGTGGTTGCCTGCCCCTTTTGCGTCCCTTTCCTCTTGTTCGAGTACTAGCCCTCAGACTTTCCTCTGGAGAGCCCCCCACCCTCACTATCCTTCTCTGTGGTTTAGGAAAGCTCTTCTCCCTTCTTGCTCTAGACAGGGGCTTATGGGCGTGGCCTGGCCATTCAGGGAATTCCATGATGGTTCAGGGATGGACATATGATCGAGGTCAGACCCAAAAGAGCCAACCATGGGACCTCTGCAGGAACTATTAGGAGAGAGGGGCTTGTAAGACATGGACCTGGAGATGCTGGGGCCACCAAACATAGACTGCCTGAGAATGAAGCAAACACAGAGGAAAGCCATAAAATCAGAAAGAGACAGATTCCTAAAGACTTTGTGTAAGCACCTGGATCCAACTGCGCCTGAAACCAGCATGGCTGAACATTTCAGATGTGTGGGCCCATAAATGTCTTTTTATTTCTTCATCCAATTGAATTGGTTTCTTTTCCACCCCACTGAAAGAGTATTGATTGAGACATACTCTGTTAGCCATGTTATGCAGCTGCTTCTCTCCAGCCTTCCATGTTTGGGGTCTAAATTTAATGTTAAGAAAAGGCATACAGCTTTCATGCTCCTCCACTGGAATTTCTGTTACTGGTCTCCATCCTTTTGCTGAGCCGGCAATCCCAAGCATTTTTGGGTGGCAAAAGCTTATCCTTGTCAGTCAGGAATATTGCATAGCATGTATTTATTTGTACAGCATTTATTATATTCTCAGCGAGTGGTTAAGCTTTCATTTTTCTTGGGAAGAAAAATTGAGCATGTCACCCCCTCATTTCCCCACTTCTCCCTCAGGATTCAGGGATACGACGAAGTTGGATTCAGTATTTCTAAACTTTAGAGTTAAAAACAAACCAATCCTTCATCCTCCAAAAAAATATATATATCATCTTGTCACAGAGGGTCCTCTCCCCTCAAACACATTCCAAAGCAATGGCACAAATGCATGCATCAGGCCAAATGCCATCGGCTGCTGTCTGAGGACCATCTGAAGAACGTCCTTTCCTTCCAGACACACCGTCCCCCCAGCTGTCAAGGCTCCCCACTTAGAGACCTCATATTCCTGAAATGATATGCAATGCAGATGCCACAGGGCTCACGTCAGGCAAGCATGCAGTCTCGGCCCTCGAGTGCTTTCCTGCTCAGCTGTCACAACTTGAGTGGGTCCCAGACCCCCCCCAAAGGACGCTCTGGGAGCCACGGACTCACCTCCCGCGCAGAGTGAAGCTTCTGATCCTCCAACAACCCACTCCGAGCTCTCAGGATTGACAGTGCTAACCCCAGCTTCCGTTCTAGAGGTTGTGGTCACAGCTGCTGCTGTTGTACCTTTTTTATGCTGTATCAAGCTTTTAAGAAAATGTTTCAAAGGTGGGCTGGTGGGCTGATTTCTCTTTGAAGGCACACCATCCTTAGCTCCTGCCAACTTGCTACAAATGGCCCAACTTCTCCTGAGAGAGATATTCTTTTTTTTTTTTAAAGATTTATTTATTTACTTTATCCATTTTAAACCTCCCCTTCCCCATTTGCTGTTTTGTGTCCATTCGCTGGGCAATTCTCTTTGTCTATTTCCTGCCATCTCTTCTCATCCTCCTCCTCCATTCTTCACCAGGATTCGATCCTGGAGACCTCTGATGTAGGAGAGGTGTCCTGCCACCTGCGCCACCTTAGTTCCTGGTTTTTGGAGCTTTCGGAGCATCTCGTCTTGTCTCTCCCCTGCATCTCTCTCCTGTTACGTCATCATCTTGCTGCATGGCTCCTGGGGCCTGGCAGCTCACCAGCACACAGAGCCTGGCAGCCCATGCACTCTCTCTCTCTTTTTTTTTTTTTTTAACCGGGAGGTCCCAGGGATCAAACCCAGGTCCCTCCATATGGCAGACCGACGCCCAACCATTTGAGCCACATCTGCCCCCGAGAGATATATTCTGATGCACATTCACACAGGGGCTGGAGATCAGAAGTCATCAGTCCCACCCTCCCCTTTTAAGAAAAGGCAATGGAGGTGCCCAGAGGGAGAACGACTTGGTAGCTAAGAAATCGGAGGCGGTCAAAGCAGGATTGGAAACGCGGCTCTGCCCTTCCCCAGCTGCATCACCTTGGGGATGGCCTTACTAAGCCTCACAGTATTTTTATCTGCAAAATGGAGGTTGGAAGGGAAATGATCACCCAGCGTTGTCAGAAGAGGTAGGCTAGATGCAGGCCAAATGCATGTGGCACAGAGACAGGATTCAATAAATGCTAGCTGCTGCCCCATGCCTAGCGAGTTGGTTTTACTGATCTTGCTGTGATGGCTCCTAACTCCACTTTCCCCAATGCATGTGTTCATCTTAAACAGCCCTGACTCAGTTTCTTGACTGTGACCAATTGCCTCCCTTCAATTGCATTATGCTCACTCTCTCATTGGTCCACCCCGATCAATCCCGTGCAGGAGGACTGAGGACGGAGGACCTGTCAGCTGTGGGAAGCCGCTGCCGGTTGTTACTGCACATGCTGGGTGGTCTTAGGCAGCAGAAGGCAAGGGACAAAGGACAGACAGAGGGCTTGGAGGTTGTCTTAGTTTGCCTGAGCCACTGTAACAAAATACCACAGACTAATGGGCTTGAACAATGGAAATATATTGTCTCACCGTTCTAGAGGCTAGAAGATTGAAATTAAAGTGTCAGCAGGATTATGCTTCCTCCTAGAGGGGAGAATCTGTTCCATGCCTCACTCCTGGCTTCTGAGGTAGCCGGCAATCCGTGGAGTTGTAGCGGCAGAACTCCCACCTCTGTTGCCGTCACATGGCTCCCTCGCTCTCTCTTTCTCTTTTTCTTACTGTGTCCAAATTTCCTCTAGATAGAAGGATCCCAGGCATACTGGATTAAGGACCACCCTAACCCAGTTTGGCCTCATCTTAACTAATAACATCTTCAGAGATCCTATCCAAACAGTGTTCTATTCATGGGACTGGGGGTTAAGACTTGAACATAGATTTTGGGGGGACACAATTCAATCCATAATGGAGGCACTCGGGGGAGGGGGTCTTGCAAGGCATTTGGCCCTAAAGACGTTCCAGCAATCAGTTATGGTGCTCTTCCTAAATCACTGGAGACTTGCTTGACCTCTGCATCAATTCCATCATGCACTTATCTGAAACTCTGCAATTTATAAAGATTCTCTTATTCAATAAATGGTTCTTGAGCACCTACTCTGATCAAACAAAATACTGTGCAAGGTGCCAGGAATGCAACGAAGAGCAAAGCTTGAAGGTCTGGGGAAGGAAACAGACATCCTTAAGGAAATCACAACCGCCAACAGACAGTTGCAAATCCACTGCTAGCAGGGAAGGAGAGCAGCACAGTGTTCTCAGATCCTACAAAGCTGAGATCAGGACAATCAGTTGCAGTAAGTGTTAAAAGAGTAACAACTAAACTGGAGGTCTATTCTATGCTGATTTCCTGCCTGTCTGTGGGTCCCAAACATTTGCTACATTTAGATCTTTCACTAACCATCCGCCAGATTTAAATCTCAGGCATGTGATGAACTCCTGGGATTGTTAAAAGTATACAACCTGTCCATTAATAAGAGAGTGTTTAAATAAAGTATAGTCTCCCCATAATACAGAATACTATGCAGCTGTTAAATAGAGCTGCATGTGCAGCTATGAAAAGATTACCACAATAAACTATAAATTATTAAAGCCAGGAGCAGAGAGCCATTATTAAATTATCTCATTTAGGTAAGCCGAAAAAATATATGTTTATGCATATGCATGGTTAGTCAGACGTTTTTTTTTTTTAAGGGAACGCCAGAAACTGTTGGAATAGGGAGAGAAAATTATCTTTCACGTCATACTTCTCTGTAGAATTTGAACTTTTACCATGTGCATGAACTTCTGCTACAAAAAAAGTAAAACAATAAAAAAATAATGCAGCACAATTATAAATTTAAATCACGCCCCAAAATCAAATACTGCCAAGTCAAAGTTATCTATTGCCATCTCTGAAATGGAAGTTACGTCTTAGATCAGATCTCTCCAAGGAGGAAAGTACCTGCCCGAGAGAGAGAAAGAGATGAAAGAGAAAGAGCAAGAACAAGCTTTCATCCTCTTTAGTTTCTATTCTGTTTTATCATGTACACAATATATTAGTAGATTGTATATGTGCATGTGTATATGTTTGTGTATGTGTATGATAGTGCATGCTCAAAACTTTTTACAGACAGAGACGTGTGATTACAAAAGATTGAACGAAAAGCTGTGGGTTTGTCTTACATATGACGGGCATGGGGAAGCCCTTCGGGGGCATCTCTCATTAAATCAAGTTTAATATTTTCATGTGCAAAGGAAAGGCTCTAGTCGGTGACTGCATTCAAGACAACTGACTGCTTGGGTGACTATTGCTGTGTGACAAATTACCCCAAAACTTAGTGGCTTAAAACAATTTTATTTTGCTCATAATTTCATAGGTCAGAAATTCAGGAAGGGCTCAGCTGGGTGGTTCTTGCTTGGAGATGGAGCCATCTGAAGGTGGGCTGGGCTGGAGGTCCAAGACTTCTCTGTCACATGACTCACTTGGGAGCTCAGCAGGGTTGTCAGTCAGAACACTAGCATGTGGCCCTTCCAGCATGGCTACTCAAACTTCTTAAATCTTGGCTGCCTTGTCCCAGAGTGAATGTCCCAAGAGCTCTAAGCAGAAGCTGCATAGCCTTTTCTGACCCAGCCTCAGAAGTTACACAGCATCACTTTTGCTGTACTATATTAATTATAAGCTAGACACTAAGTGTGGTAGATTGACTCATGTACTCTAGCAAAAGACGTATTCTTCATCGTAATCCACATTTCTGTGGGTATGAGTCCATTTGCAAAATAGGAGCTTTTTTTTTAACAAATCAATTTTTTGATACATATTAATAAAGCATAAATCCATCCAAAGTGTACAATCAGTGGTATTCAGTATAATCACATAGTTGTGCATTCATCGCTTCAATCATTTTTAGAGCATTTTAATTATTCCAGTAATAATAATAAACAAAAACCAACCAAACAAAACTCATCACCTCTCAATATCTCTATGCTTCCCCTGCTGTGCATAGCTGCTATTCTGTTTCCTTCTCTCTAGTTTACTTGTATCTTATATTTTGTAAGTACAGCCTTATATATCCAATATCACCCATATTTGTATTTTACATGAGGTTTCACTATGTTATACAGACCCATGTTACATTTTTTATCTTTCCTTCTAGTAATATACATGTCCTTAGACTTACCCTTTCAACCACTGTAATACCCATATAATAGCTCTGATAGTCACAAACATCATGATGTGCTCTCACCATTTCCATTCAATTCAAAGATTTACAAAAAATCTTTTAACCAATTTTGCACAGATTAACTATCAGCTTTCCATTCTCTACCCTCATTCTATTTTCTGGTGAACTATATTCTAATTATTAATTCCATGAGTTTACATAATATATTTAGTTCATAATAGCTCAGTCATACAGTATTTGTCCTTTTGTGTCTGGCTTGCTTCACTCAACATAATGCCCTCCAGGTTCACCCATTTTGTCATATGCTTCACAACTGCATTTCTTCTTACTGCTGCATAATATTCCATCATCTATATACCACAATTTGTTTATCCATTCATTGGTTGATGGACACTTGGGTTGTTGCCACCTTTTGGCAATCATGAATAATGTAGCTATGAACATCAGTGTGCAGATATCTATTCATGTCAGTTTTTCTGGGTATATACCTAGTAATGGTATTGCCAGGTCACATGGCAAGTCAAGATAGGAGCTTTTTGAAAATGCTATTATAAGTTAAGATGGGGCCAAATGGAATCAGGATGGGTCTTATAAAGTGAAAAAAAAAATCCTTAAAAAGGACAGAAATTTGGATGCAATTAGGAGAAACCAGAAACTAGAAGAAGAAGGAAGATGTTGAAGCCAGAAGTCAGAGAAAGCCACAGGAGGAGACGAAGGACATTGCCATGTGACAGAAGCGGAGATGCAAAGTCACGGAACCCCGAGGACTGCAGCAAGCCAGCACCAGAATGCTGCTGGCTGCAAGAGAAAGCATGGCCTTGCCGATGTCTTGATTTGGGACTTCTGGCCTCTAAAATGCTAACCCAATAAATTCTTGTTCTTTAAGTGCAGTATTTGTCATAGCAGCTCTGGCAAACTAAGAAATTCTTGCCAGCCTAGATTCAATGGGCGGGACCAGGCGGAAACTCATGTCCATCTCTGACCAAGCCTTGGAAAGTACATACTTGCATTGTAACTGATTTAAGGTTTTTTGAATATTGTAATGTATTTTTGGAATTCAGAGGGTGGAGTGTAGCTGTTGGGCAATTTGATGTAATTATGAATTCCAAAAATATAGTTGGATCATGCTTGTAAACTGACCTGTTAATCTGGGCATGATTAAGTTATGATTAGGGCATCGACTGGGCCACATCAGTAGGGCATTGAGCCCCACCCCTTGGTGGGTAGTGGAATCGAATATAAAAGGATCACAAAGAACAGAGTTGCAGCAGTTTTTGAGAAACAGTTTTGATGTTGGAGTTTAGATGTTGAAGAGAAGGCCCCAGGAGAAGAGAAGTGAGCCATTCGCCTGATAGTCTACAGCTGACCTTGTGGAGGAACCAGAGAGCTAAGCCCAGAGAGAAACGCAGCCCCAGGAAGAAAGGAACCCAAGAAGCCTGAACCCTGGCAAACATCAGCAGCTGTCTTGCTCCAACACGTGACAATGGACTTTGGTGAGAGAAGAAACTTAACACTTCATGGCCTGTATCTGTGGACTTCTACCCAAAATAAATACCCTTTATAAAGACCAACCCATTTTTGGTATTTCACATTAGCACCCCTTTGGCTGACTAATACAGTGGCTTAAAATAATGATGGTCTATAATGTCTGTGGGTCAGGAATTTGGGAGGGGCTTAGCTGGGTGCCTCTGGCTCAAGGTCCTCATGAGATTGCCATCAAGACATCAGCAGAGACAGCAATTATCTGAGGCATTGACAAGTGCTGGAGGCTCTCCTGCCAAGACAGCTCACCCACGTCACTGCCAAGTGGAAATGCTTCAGAGCAGGCCCACGGGGAGGATGGGGTGACTGGGGCATTCATCCATCTGCTCTTGTTCTCAGTTGGTTGCAGTTTTCCCTTAGGATGGACTACCATCCCCGGAGAAAGCCCTCAAGTAGCTGGAGGTGGGACTCTATGAGTGAGCTGGAAGCTGTCATCCACGGCTGCAGGTGAGCTCAGATGGTCTGGCTGGATAGACGATAAGCACCGACAGCATCTTCCCCAGAATCTGTCACTACACACCACAACATCATGGAGGGGACTTGTGAGCATATGTCACCAGTTATCTGGAAACATAGATTCCGGGATCACAGTCACAAAATGCATATAGAAATATTAACAAGTGCCTGGGCTGTGGAAGACTCTCGTTCATTCATTGAACACTACTGGACGGCAGGCACTATGCTAGCCTCTGGGGAGAGAATAGCACAAAACACACATGGTTTCTGACTTCATAGCACTTACAGGCTAGTGGATGATACCAGCATTAATCAAATATAACTTTTGCCAATTGTGACAAGTGGTATAAAGGAATACATCTGTCTATACACACCTTGTGCCTGCTGCTCTAGTGAGGAGGTGTATTAGTCAGCCAAAGGGGTGCTGATGCAAAGTACCAGAAATCTGTTGGCTTTTATAAAGGGTATTTATTTGGGGTAGAGTCCAACTCAAGATTGCTTTCTGACCAAAGGCAGTAGCTACATTTTGAAGCAAGGTGGTTGCTGATCTTTGCAAGGGTTCCGCCTTCCTCTCTCTCAGCTACAGGCTGGCCAAGGGCTTGTTTCTTTCTGGGCCTTCCCAGCTGCTCTGTTGGCTATTCTCTTCAGCTGCAAACTGTCAGGCAAATGGCTCAGCTCTCTTTGGGCTTTAGCTGTTTGAGCCTTCTCTCCTCTGGCATCTATGGAGCTGTCTCCCTTCCTGTGTCTTCTTCTGTGTGTGTCCATTTATATCAGCCCACCAAGGGGGCTGGGACTCAACCCTGAGTCACACCCTACTGGTGTGGTCAAATCAAAGTCCTAATCTTAACACGTAATTTAATCAAGACATGTCAGCTGAATCTAATGCATTCAAAGGGTATCAAACCCAGAGGAACAGACCAGTTTATAAGCATAATCTCTCTTTTGGGGATTGATAAATAATCTCAAACTTCCACAGGAGCAATGCATGAGAGGCTGAAAATCGACTGCATTTTGACAAAGCTTTCTGAAGCCACCATGCCTATTCCAGGGTAAGAAGCAGACACTATGAATGGTATAGGAAGTGGCTCTGTGCCTGTGCCAGGGGACTCCTTCACAGAGAAGCTTCCTTCCTCACCATTGCAAGGGTGACACAGAGCCTCTCACGGAGAAATGGGCCTCTCTCATGGACAGACAGAGCAAGAATTTCTTTTTAGAAGCAAGTGTCAATATCACTTCACCACGGACCCAGTTATTGAAAGAATTACTCTCGAAAGCAAAATGCAACGAACACCCTAAAGGGCAGTGGGTTGTAAAGAGGGAAAAATCTGGGTTCCTGATGACATGTTGAGTCCTTACACTGAGATTTAGACTGCTCACCTCCAGAACTTCTTGTTACATGAAATAATAAAGATCTTTACTGCTTAATTCATTGTAAGTCAGGTTTGCTCTTACTTTCAACCAAAAGCATTCCTAACTGACACAACCTATCATTTCATTTTTCTCAAGACCCTTCAAAAGAACTTTTATCGTTCCCTTTACACAATTAAGGATATTGTCCAAGGTCACGCAGCTAATGGAGCTGGGACTGGAACTCGTGCGTTTTCATGGCAACTCCTGTGAATCCACACTAGTACAATTGGCCCTCGTCTCTCCCCATTAAGTCTTTGCCACATATTGTCAACTTCCAGGACTGTTAGTCACCAAATGTCATGAGGCCCTGAAGCACCAGCTCCTGTTGCAAATCAGTACCATTGATACAACATGTCAGAGCATGGGCCTCTGCCCTGTTGTGTGAGTCCACATGTCCCACGGGCATTTTACATCCTTGCCTGGAGAGTCTGTGTTGCCCTCTCCCTTCTTTGGACATTCTTGTCTAATAGCATCCCTCAGATTTTCCTTATGTCATCACAGACACATGCTTGCAGTATTTAAAAGAGTGGTTATGAAAATTATGTAATCACATTAGGACATTATATGTTAAGTGAAAACACAGGATACAAATTGCATGCACAGAAATATGAGAAAACACATATGCATATAAAAATGAAAGGAAAACACCAGAATGTTTGCTGTGATTGTGGTGGTATGGTATGTTTGTGGGCAATTTTTGCTTTTTTTGTTTTGAGTTTCCCAATCTTCTGTTATGTACTTAAAATGAAAAAAAAAATAGGTTAACATGTTTTTAAAAATATGTCATTGTTTTTGTGGCCTTTTCCTGGGAAGCTGCATAGCAGAGAGGTTAAAAGCATGAGCCCTGGAGCTAGACTTCCTGGGTTCAAACCTCAGGCCTGCCAGTTAATAGCTGTATGCCTTCAACAAGTACATTAAGTACTCTATATCTCAGGTTTCCCCATCAGTAAAAATGTGGATAATATGAGTACCTGCCTCATAGGGTGTTGAGGATTAAGTAAGTTAACTTTTGTAAAGCATTTCTAATGGTGTCTAGCCCAGTAATTTCTGTTTGTTAAATATAGGCTATTTCATTGGGCTTTCCCCACTGGGAGGCATTTTTGAAGGGACTTTGATGCAGGAGGGCAAACTTCTGTGCAGCCCAGAGGGAGCCAACTGGTGGAAGGTGCAAATAGGGATTTGTGTTCAATATAACAAAGACCTTCTTAATCTCTAGAGCTGTCTCATAGTCGAGCAGCCTGGGGTGAACTCCTTAGCAATTCAGCACTGAATGTTTGCCTGTCATAGATTCCCTTGGATGCTTTACATCTCATCACACTCCCACATATAAGACCACTGGCAGAATCAAGAGAAGGGAAGATGAACCAGGCTCCCCAACATAGAAAGGTCCCTAACAAGGCTTCCTCTACTTAAATAGGATGAAGTCCTCTAGTGGCCAGGAAGTGACACTACAACTCCTTCTCTGGTCTCAATACTGGATGCCCAACTGTTGCTGGCCACCGACCCTTAACTGGGTTTGTCTTTGCCTAACAGCCAGGAGAGAATGCAGGGCTCCTTCTGTTCCTTTGCCGAGGCTTAAAGAGCCAAAACACATTTCCTAAAACAACATGAGCATGCTGTTGTATAAGCCCACTTTAAAAGCAGATATTTAGAAAGGGCACATCTGATTGTGTGTACACACCTTATGTCTGCTTAGGGATGGGGGGGGCAGTTTCTAAAAAGGACTGTTTAGAACTTGTTAGATGAGAGAAATAGAACAAAGGGTGGCCTCTTCTCAAACTGAATTCCCTGTTCCCACTTACCTAACCCTCCCACATTCTTTTTCGAGGCACTTCCCCAAAAACCCATGTCAGTAAAGGGGATGAACTCGGGCACTGAGAACTTATTCTTACACTGTTCACCTTAGGATTGGGTTAATTTTCACACCTAAGATTGTAAACCCACAACTCCCAGCCAATGGGAGATGGGTAAGGTAGGGGAAAGAGGGAAATGGGACATTGCGTCAGGGGAACTATATAATCTTTGTTCTTACACTGATCATGTGCACTTGCCCGCTCCCATCAGCCTGGGTGTGTGCCCTTCCTCAGAAGAAAGAAAAAAATTGCTGCCTCTAGTCCAATCTCTGTCTTCAGAACTTTTATTTTGAGCGAGTGGTCACCATCCCACAGTGATTAGATATGATTGGGACTTTAATCTCCATCCTCTTTTTCAAGCCCTTCACTCTATCAATGGGGAAAATCCCAACAGCATTTACAACGGTTCTTGGAACAGCGTGGGTGGATGCTAAATATTTTCTGAACGTTAGTTATTATTTTTTTTAATCCTTGACATTACTTTAGCAGTGCTTCCTCATCAAAGTACTCCTCTCGGGTGCTACATTAACTGTTCTTTCTTACTCAGTTAGGCATTGGTAAAAACACCCCTGAAAGGGCTACACTGCTGGAGCCATGGCGGCCCCTGGGGCGGCGGCCGGGCACCCGGCTCTGGATCGAACTCCCAAGCGGACCCCGCAGCCGCCAGGGGAGCTGCCGCCGCCTCGGGCTGTGGGGTACCCTGGGATGGGGCACCGGCTGCGACCCGCAACGGCGAGGTCGCCACCTGCAGCCCCAGCGCCGCCTGCCCGGGAGCAGATCCAGCCCTCGGTGAGCCAGCTGACCCGGAGCTGACCAGGAGATCCCTGCTGAGCTCTACCTAGTAAGAAAAGGAAAATAGAGAACTCCATGAACAACCAGAAGTTGTCCGGAAAAAAAAGACCATGGAATCATTGATCAATAAACTAATCCCTAGACCAGACACTCAAAAGCTAGAAACATCAGAAATAAAGCTAGCAGCTTCCTTTGAAGATTCTTGCAGCTCTGATGCCAGAAAGCAGACTCTTAAAACAGCTCCAAGATATCCTCAGAAGTTGCTTTTACCAAAGCCCAAGCTGCCTGTCATGCAGTTTTCTCCTATGCCTGTTTTTGTGCCTATGGCAGACTCCTCGGCCCAGCTAGTGGCTGTAGGTGTCGATTGTCAGGGCTCAGCCATGGGCTCCGTCCACTTACTTCCTTGTCCATGGGAACCCTGGTCCTCAGCCTAGATGGCTTGCTCTCTTCAGGAGAGTGTGAATCCCATTGCTGTTGAGCCAATCAGTACAGCTGTTCAAGAGAACCAGGGTAAAAGTCCACCTACTAATTTACAACTAGGGACCCCATGTCAAAAAGCAGCATTTCTTCAATCAGCACGCAGACAGAGCTGTCTTACGCCTCACAAAGCTTTCTGCCTTCTGCACGGTGGGCTGCCCCAGGTTCCTCTACATCATCTTGTTCTCAGACTGACTTCATGTTTGGTTTTCAAGTTTCGCTTCCCATTAGTGTTCACACTCAAACATTATTGCCCAGTTCTAAAGTAACTTCATCGATAGCTGCTCAGAAGGATGCTTTTTTAGATGTTTGTTTCCAGTCAGGTGGGATCTCCAGAGAAACTCAAACCAGTGGAGTGCAAAGTTCCACAGATGACACATGGACCAAGCGGTGAGGTGTGGAGACATTTCTGAGATGTCCATTCATCACACAGGGTTTCTACAGACAATATTATAAGCAACAGTTTGGTAGCAGAGCCTGGAACTCCTGGTTTGTTACCTCAGGACGACGCTAAGACATTATTAAATCATGACATTGAGAAATCTGCACCAGTTATAAACTTCAGTGAACAGAATAGCATGTCTCGTTCAGAAAACACGGCAGATAATCAGACCCAAACCATAGATTTCTTAAGCGATTTAGAAAAAAATCTTGCCAGGTCAGGCACTGGGTAATTGCAGTCTTCTGTCTGACACCAACACTGAACCTGACACACAGCTCCCATCTGGCCCAACCCAGAATCCTGGAATAGATTTTTTTTTTTTCATTTTTTAAAAGGTTATTGAAGTATATCACTCATCCATAAACATACATAAACAATAAGTGTCTAGTAATAGTTGTGAACTTATAAAACAAACATACATAACATCATACAGGGCTCTCATACATCACCCTACCACCAATACCTTGCATTGTTGTGAAACATTTTTAACTAATAATGAAAGAGCATCCTCAAAATATTACTACTAACCAAAGTATCTTACATTTAGTGTATTTTTCCCCAACCCACGCTATTATTATTTTTATATCATTTATACATGAACACACATTAACAATAAGTGTACAGTAAAAGTTTTGAACTTAAAAAGCAAACATGCATAACATCATACAGGGGTCCCATACATCAACCCTCCACCAACACCTTGTAATGTTGTGAGACATTTGTTACAAATTATGAAAGAATATCATCAAAATCTTACTACTAACTATAGGCCATATCTTACATTTGGTGTATTTTTCCCCCAACCCACCCTATTATTTTTTAAAATATATTTTTATTACAGAAGTTGTGAACTTATAAAAACAATCATGCACATGTGCAGAATTCCCGTACAACACCCCTCTGGCAACACACCACACTGTGGTGGAACATTTGTTACAGATTATGAGATACTATCATCAGACTATTACCACCAACCATGGTTCATAGCATACATTTGGCACACTTTTTCGATACTCCCCCATTATCAACACAGTATATCTTTGGCATAGATGCATGAATATTACATTATTGTTGCTAACCACAGTCCATAGGTCACTCCAGTTGTATTTTTCCCATGCTTCTCCTCACTGCCACCACCCTGCAATAGTGACATACATCTCTAGTGCACAAAGGACACTCTGGACCATCAACCACAATTCTCATCCACCTCTGGGTTTTCTGTGTTATTCAGTCCCTAGATTATTCTCTAGCTTTCTTTCAATTGACATTTATATCCCCAGACTACCCTTTCAAGCCACATTCCCATTTATAAACCAGCTGTTACTCACTATAATATATTACCATCAACTCTATTCATTTCCACACTTTTACAGTAAACTTAATTAAACTTCTACATACAGTAAGCATCAGTAGTCCCATCTCAGTCCTCCTCTTATCTCCTTTAAGAAACCACCACATACCACCAGGTCTTGAAGATGTCTTCCTACATTTTCTTCTAGAAGCTTTATAGTTCTTGCTTTTATATTTAGGTTTTTTTAATCCACTTTGAGTTAATTTTTGTATAAGGTATGAGAAAGAGGTCCTTTTTCTTTCTTTTGTCTATGGATATCCAGTTCTCCCAGCACCATTTATTGAATGGACTGTTCTACTCAAGCTGGGTGGGTTTGACAGGCTTGTCAAAAATCACTTGACCAGAGATATGAGGGTCTGTTTCTGAACCATCAATTCAGTTCCATTGGCCTATGTGTTTGTCTTGATGCCAGTACCATGCTATTTTTTACTACCATGGCTAGGTAATATGATTTAAAGTCTGAAAGTGAGAGTCCTCCAACTTCACTTTTCCTTTTTAAGATGTTTCTGGCTGTTCAGGACTCCTTACCCTTCCAAATAAATTTGATAATTGTGTTTTCCATTTATTTTTAAAATGTTGGTGGAATTTTTATTGGGATTGCATTGAATCTGTATATGAATTTGGGTAGAATTGACATCGTAGTGATATTTAGTCTTCCAACCCATGAGCATGGAATGTTCTTCCAATTATTTAAGTCTTTTTAAATTTTTTCTTTTAACAATGCATTGTAGTTTTCTGAATACAAGTGCTTTATATCCTTGCTTAAGTTTATTCCTAAATATTTGATTCTTTTAGTTGCTATTGTAAATGGAATTTTTTTTTCCTGACTTCTTCTTTAGATTGTGCATTACTAGTGTCTTTAAAGTCTATTTCATCTGATACAAGTATAGCTACTCCAGCTTTTTGTTATTGTTGTTGTTACTGCATGCATGGAATATCTTTTTCCAGCCTTTCACTTTCAGTCTATTGGTATCATTGCTTGGGTCTAAGGTGAGTCTCTTGCAAACAGCATATAGGGTGCTCTTATTTTCTTATCCATTCTGCCAGTCTGTGTCTTTTGGTTGGGGAGTTTAATCCATTAACATTTGATGTTGTTACTATAAAGGCAGGTCTTATTTCACCCATTTTGACCTTTGGGTTTTATCTGTCATATTTTATTTTCACCACTCTTTTGACACTTTTAATTATTTTTATGGATATAATTTTCATTTTTAGACTCTTTTCCAAGCCTCTCTTTCTTGTCTTTTCTTTTCAGACTGTAACATACCCTTTAGTATTTCCTGCAAGGCTGGTCCTTTTGTTATAAATTCTCTCAGTTTCTGTTTATCTGTGAATATTCTAAACTTGCCCTCATTTTTGAAAGACAATCTTTCTGTATATAAGATTCTTGGCTGGAAGTTTTTCTCTTGCAGTATTTGAAAAAGCATACCACTGCCTTCTTTCCTCCATGGTTTCTGATGAGAAATCAGCACTCAGTCTTATTGGGTATCCTTTATATGTTATGTACTACTTTTCTCTTGCTGCTCTCAGAACTCTCACTTTGTCTTTGGCATTTGACATTCTGATTAGTATGTGTCTCAGAGTTGGTCTATTCAGATTTACTCAGATGGGAGTACGTTGTGCTTGGACATGGATATCTACGTCCTTCAATAGGGCTGGGAAATTTTCTACCATTATTTCTTCAAATATTCCTTCTGCCCCCTTTCCCCTCTCTTCTCCTTCTGGGATACCCTGGCATATACATTTGCACATCTCTTGCTGTCGTTTAGTTCCCTGAGACCTTGTTCAATTTTTTCCATTCTTTTCTTCATCTGTTCTTCTGTATGGTCACTTTTGGACGCTATGTCTTCAAGCTCACCAATCCTTTCTTCTGACCCCTCAAATCTGCTGTTAGATTACTCCAGTGTATTTTTAATTTCATTTATTGTGCCTTTCATTCCTGTAAGATCTACTGTTTTTCTATGTATGCTTTCAAATTCCTCTTTGTGCTCATCCAATGTCTTATTAATATCCTTACTCTCTTTAGCCATCTCATTGAATTTATTAAAGAGATTTGTTTGAATTTCTATGATTAATTGTCTCAACTCCTTTATGTCATCTGGAGGCTTATCTTGTTCCTTTAACTGGGCCATATCTTCCTGTTTCTTGGTATGGATTGTAACTTTTTGTTGGTGTCTTGGCATCTGGCTTACTAGATGTATTTATTCTGGGTGTAGTTTCTCTCTTTAGTTTAGGGCTTTCTTGCCCTTTTCCCCTTGCTGGTTGTATAGCAGGAGCTGAAGATGTAGTTGGTGCTATAAGCTGTGGAGGCTCAAGCTGCCCTCATTGCCCCAGGGACCCATGAAGCTTCTCCTAACTTTCTCCTTTGCCAGGGGTTGGGACAGAGTCACAGCTGTGTGTAATAATCCATCTCATGCAGGCCTAGACTGTGGTTGCCCAGAGAGACTGATGAAGCTTCGCGTCCCTTCCTCCCTGCCTGGGGAGGGGATGGAGCTGGACATGTGGGCAGCAATCAATGCCACGAGGGTTCAAAATGACTGCAGTTGCCCCAGCACACTTCCAATTACTCAGTCTGTGCCAGCCGAATGTACCTGCAGTTACCTGGAGAGGCTGGTGCAGATCCCGCCAGCTTCCTCCCTGCCAGAGGTGGGGCTGGGGCTTAGGCCAGAGCTGCAATTCAATCTGTATGGAAAAAAGCTGGTCCCTACCAGCACTGTGATTTCCAGTCAGCTCCACTTCCTCTCATGTACAGGGCAGAGTTAAAACGGCAGCTACCGGCCTATTTCTGACTTGGACAGGTTCAAACTTTAGCTGTTCTTAGGATTATACTTTAGCCCACCAAACTTACTAATCAGTAGCTGAAGTTAGTGCCCAATTGTCTTTCCTTCCCCATTTTTGGGAAGTGGAGCTTCCAATTCCAGCCACTGAATAGCTCTTGAAGCGGCTTGTGCTGCCAGTGGTGGATGGGCACAAGTCTCCAGGATGCAGAGTGCTCTACTTACGAACCTTCTCTGCAGATGGGCAGTCTCCTCCTTCCAGTCTTTCAAGGATGTTGCAGGATGCTCTTATGGTCTCCTGGAGCCCCCAGACAGGTGCTTTAGATAGCCTGGGTGACTGCCCCGTAGCACAAGCTGACTCTAGGGGCTCCTTACTCTGCCACCATGTTGCTGGTTGTCCCCAGAACAGATTTTGATATTGAAGAGTTCTTCTTGGCCTCCGATATCCAAACTCAAACTGAAGAGAGTGAGCTTAGCAGTAGGAACACTGAATCAGTCTTGGAGTCCCTGGACATAGAAACCCACACTGATTTTTCACTTGCAGACACCTCTGCTCAGTCCTGCAGTTGTAGGGGAAATGCTAACTTCTTAGGCTTTGAAATGGTTGATACACAGACAGACACTTGAACTGCCCTCCTCTGCCTCTGGGCAGTATTCTGAAACCCTCTAGCTTTTCCATGAGCACTGATTCATCAGACACAGAAACTCAAACAGAAGGCATTTCCACCGCTCTAGAAAGCAAAGTTCAGTTGAGCGGCACAGAAACACAGACCATAAATTCTGGTTTTGAAACCCTGGGGAGTTTATTTTTCACCAGCAATGAAATTCAAACAGCAATGGATGACTTCCTTCTAGCTGATTTGGCCTGGAACATGATGGAGACTCATTTCAGTTCTGTGGAAACCCAGACGTGCGCAGAACGACAGACAGTCCCCAGTTTCTAAAAGTGAAGCCCACGTGCAAGATGGCATTTACAATTTTCTTCTGGATTTAGAAAATGGGGGGCAGGGACAACAGTATTAGCTATTGAATGTAGTCGATTATGCAGATGCTTAGATTCTTTGAGGTTCTTTGCCTTTTGTACTTGTAAACATGAAATTTGTGTATAAATGTGAATGTATTATGATGTGTATGACATTGATCTAAAATGATTGCTTTTGTGTTGCCTGCCATTGCTGCTTCAGAGCTAGTCTTTCCATCTAAAATAAATGTATTTCATGCTTTTAAAAACAATATTAGCCATTTAGCAGAAGCTTAGCAGGTATTGGTGTACCAACTTTTCAAACCTTTAAAATGTTTTAGTTGGAGTGTAACATACTTAACTTAAATTGCACCTAAAATAAATTTTTAACAGTGCTTGTTAGAAATTCCTATTTCCTGGCAATAACCTGTAAAGTGGATTTAAACCACAATGCTTACGTGGTTTGAGCCTCATGCTGCCTACAGCCTCATCTGCTTTGACATCTCACTCTTCTGACTTGAAGACACAAACCGTAGCTGTCTCCAACTTGTGGAATAGTTTTCATGTAATCCATGCCATCCCTTCTCTACACAAGCTATTATTGATACCAATGTTAGTGTACAGTATTTTATTCACAAGGGGGTCATGGCTGTAAAATTACCATGTAATGGAATAATAGCAAGGGCTTCTGTGTAAATAGTGATCCTCTCGATTGGAATAATAGCAAGTCATTCATAGCCTGGAAACACTGGGGTGTGTCCTACCAACATCCTGCTGTCTACAGTAGGAGTAGTTTAGAGTGTGACCCAGAGCTGCTTCCCAAAGTGCACCCACAGGCTGGATCTGAGCTTTAACTCACTGTATGTTTACAAAAAAAAAAAAAAAAAAAAGTTGCAACACCTACTCTACAGCTCATTGGACTCAACTAGCCGGGAGATGATGATGGACACCGGCTGTCCCAGGGAACGGAGAGAGTCTGCAGCTGCAGGCAGGATAGTCCCATCCATCTTCCCCATGGGATATAAGCCCCCTCTCAATTGGAGGTGTAGTGGACGTCACCATCCCAGAATCCTCAGGATTGGGGGAAGAGCTATGGACTAGAGTGGACTTATTGGTATTCTACTGTAGACATATTGTGATTCAAGCAATGAAAGAAATTACAACATTGATGTGGAGCCAGTGGCCACTGGAGGCTCTGGGGGCAGGGAGAGGGAAAAACAGTTGTAATACAGGGGCTTTTTTGGGACTTGGTAATCATTCTGAGTGACGTTGCAACGACAGATATAGGCCATTTTATATCAGCACATAACATGCAGAACTGTGTGGGAGAGAGTGTGGTCTACAATGTGAACTATGGTCCATGCTTAATGGCAAAGCCCAGGATGCATTTACCAATTGCAATGAATGTGCCACACTAATGAAGGATGTTCATGTGCGAGATGTGGGGAGTGGGGCATATAGGAATTCCTATATTTTTTGTGTAATATTGATGTAATCTAAATATCTTTAAAGAAAGAAAGGAAGGAAGGGAGGGAGGGAGGGAGGGAGGGAGGAAGAAAGAGGGAAGGGTAAAGGGCACTTCCCCCTAAATATCAATGTGTAAAACTTCTACTAAGCTGAAAGGGCAAGGATGCAATCTACAATTATTTTAAAGTAACCCACCTTCCTTCATCCACCACTCCTCTCTTCTCCTCGAAAGATTTCTGAAAGACATCAGTCTAGCAAGGGCATTAGCATTTGTGCCTCGAGGGTAGCAATTACAGAATAGAACCACCCAAAAGACGGTAATCTGCATTTTCCTTTATTTTTTTTTTAAAAGAAAGTTATAACAAACAGGCTTCTTCAAAAAAGAATAAAGAAGGTAAAGACCTATCGTTTCACTCATCAGGAACATTTTTTTCTTGTTTTGAGATGGGAGCATGGCCAAGCATGTTTTTGAGGTTTTCTGCATTTAGGAGATCCTGCTTAATTGTTGGAAATTTTTAAAAGTAAGTATCAGTAGTTTGTAAGTGTTCTAAGTTTGCAAAGAAATGCTTTGTCCCTTCTTTTGTACATGCTTTGTGCTACTGAGGGCTAAATCCTCAAAAGAAAACCTAGCAAGGGGACTAATAATTCATTAAAGTAAAATGGTAGTATTGCTACTAACTCATATTCCGTACATCAGATACAGAGGAAGTGTCGGTAATGGGTAAAGACTGTATACCCTGGGCAGATGAGCTCCATTTAGTAGACAAACAGTGTGCTTTGCTCACAGTTGTCTATGAATATGGGTTTCGAAACAAAGCCTTAATTTAGAATTTCAGTATGTTTTAGAATCATCACTGCCTTTATGTTTAAACATCTATTTAAGGCCTCTTAATAAAGGAGAAATGCATGTTTATTCACGGCTTTTTGTAAATATAAATGCAGTGATTTATGGCTTAAAATAAAACAACACTTTGTTTCTGAGACAGTGTTTGTTAATCCAGCCAAAAGAGTTATTTGCAGAGAAATGGAATATGTAATAGAGTTCTTCATGTACAAGAACTGTTCTCCCCCAAAACTTTAGTTACCCGAATTGTTCTAAGAGTATTTGTAAAAAAAAAAAAAAACCCATGAAAATGGGATGCTGCATTGGGCAGATCTTCCTTTATTTTTATGTTTTGTACTATGGCTTGGAGAAAGAGAGAAACAAGCAGGTAGAAGGAGAAAGAAGAAACAGACAAAAAAAGAAGAACGTCTAACACAGCGGTCTGCAAACGTTCTGCAAGAGCTAGATGGTAAATGTTTTTAGGCTTGCAAAGCCCGTGTCTCCCAGCTGCCCCCCAGTCTGCCATGCCCACAGCTCTCCCCGACCCCCTGGCCTCTCCAGGATGCCCTGTGGCTTTCACTGTCCATTCTCAGCAAGATTCTCCAATCCTGACCTCTTCTGCAATCTTCCCTTCACCTTCTTGCCCTTAGCTGAATCCAAGTTCTCCTCTGAGCTCTCTGCTTCCTCCCCTGCCTGCTCAAAGGGTGATATGTTCTTTCCCAAACTCCTTGTGCCACTGGGCCCGGAGATAGAGGACGTGTTCTCCTAGTTGTTGTATCACCCATGTCCCCCAAAAGGCTCACCAGCCTGGAAGCCCATGCCATTAGACCAGATCCACTCACCATCTCCCTCCTGCAATGCCCTGCACACATTTTATCCTCACAGCAACCCTTACAGAAAGCTCACTCTGCACCAGGCACTGTTTTTTAAACACTTTATACCTACTAACCCATTTACACCTCACAAAAGCACACAACTCTCATCCTCATTTCACAAATAAGGAAACTGAGGCACGGAGAGGTTACAATGTTCACTGAAGATCACACGGATAAGAGTCAAACTCAGGGAGTGGGCGCTAAAGCCTAGCCTCTTAACCACTGCACCGTGTGCCCCTAGAGATGGCAGTATTGCCCGCCCACAACATTCCTTAAACATCCCCTGCCTCACTGTCTCACTTTCCAAAAACCACTCCTGTCATATTGCTTAGTGACTTCAATTCCATGATGACAATTCTCCCAATATCCCTTCCTCTCGGTTTCTCAACCTCCTCGCCTCTGATTATCTGATCTTTGTCCTACACCCTGGGTCAGATGCTCAGGCTGTGTCATTGGCAATACCTGCATCCTCTCCACAATTCCAGTTTCAAACACCCAATCAAGGACCACCATCTCCTACCTTTCCCATGTATGCCCTCCACTAACCCATCTCTTAATCTTACAAACCCATTAGGTCCTCCAGTCATTGACCCAGTCCCCAAAGGACCTAAACCCCTGCCTGCTGAGATTCCAAGCTCTATCCACTCCCTTTCATAAGCCCCCAAACATGGTGCCCATATTTCTTTCTTCATTCTTGCATGGCAAAAACCCAACCCTAGTTGAGCCCGACCCTCCACCTCCTCTGGCCTGCTCCAGCAGCTGAATGTGCCTGGAGAAACACACTTGCAAGCAACCTCCCCTGGACCACCTGCCTAGCAAGCCTACCTGTGTAATCAGGTCCTTTCCCTCTCACCTGGGAGACTATTCTCAGCACCTTCTCCTCTACCCTCAAACTTCCAACACTCCTTCCCCTATCCTCACTCTCAACTGATGGGTGACCTTGCCATTTTATTTGGAGGAAAAAATAAGAGAAGTCAGAATAGGACTTTACATGTTTCCTCCCATGGATTCTGCTTACCTGCTGTGATGGTTTGAAGCTGTGTGTACCCCAGAAAAACATGTTCTTAAACCTAATCCATTACAACTCATTGTAAGTAGGACCTTTTGATGAGGTAACTTCAGTTAAGGTGTGACCCACCTCATTCAGGATGGGTCTTTTAAATAAAACAACTTTATTTCAACTCTGAAAAATAAAACAGCAGACAAAAGACAGCTCAACAAATTATGGAAGCATTACTTCAAAAAATCCTGTCCAGAGTTGGACTCAATATGTCTTCCCTGCACATGGCTCATCTGTTCCTTCTATTTAAACCTATACTTTGTGCTGGAGTTGGTAAGTGTACATCCAGAGACTCGAGTCTTTGGGCTGTCCATGTGCCAGCTGGGCCTGGAGCCTCAGGGGGGTTGCAACACCTACTCTCCAGTTCATTGGACTCACCCAGGACAACTAACAAGGAGATGATGATGGACAAGGACAATCCCGAGGAAGGACAATCTCTGCAAGCGAGATAGTCCCATCCATCAGCCCCATGGGATATAAGCTCCTCTCAATTAGAGGTAGATGGACACCACCATCCCAGAATCTTCAGGATTGGGGAAAGAACTATGGACTAGAGTGGACTTACTGGTATTCTACTATAGACATATTGTGATTCTAGCAATGGAAGAAATTACAACACTGATGTGGAGCCAGTGGCCACTGGAGGCTCTGGGGGCAGGGAGAGGGGAAAACAGTTGTAATATGGGGCTTTTTCAGGACTTGGGAATCATCCTGAGTGACATTGCAATGACAGATATAGGCTATTTTATATCATCACATAACATGCAGAACTGTGTGGGAGAGAGTGTGGTCTACAATGTGAACTATGGTCCATGTTCAGTGGCAAAGCCCTTGAGTGCAATGAATGTGCCACACTAATGAAGGATGTTTATGTGGGAGGGTGTGGGAGGTGTGGGAATCCCTATATTTTTTTGTGTGTAACATTTATATAATCTGAGTATCTTTTAAAAAATAAAAAAGTTATTATTAAAAAATAAAATCCTGTCCAGGCATACCTATCTTATTTAATCTTAAAACAAACTCAGCTATTTCTCCAATATTTTGAAAGATGAATAAATGAGCACAGATTGGTTAAATGACATGACCAAAGTCTCTTTGTTAGTGAAAATGAAAAAAATGCTTGTTCATATTTACATCTCATAAAACTAAATCCCATATTCTTTTTTTCACCTTTAACATCGATACTGTACCTCCTTTGCCTTTGCTACAAAAATATTACAATATTATTGTTAACTATAGTCTATAAGTTACATTTGTTGTATTTTTCCCATGTAGCACCATGTTCTTAACACTTTGTAATAGAGGAACGTTCTTGTATTTATATTATTAACCACAATTCTCATCTACCACCAAAATCACTCTTATACAGTTCCTAGATTATCCTCTAGCTGTGTTTCAATTAACATTAACCTCCCTAGACTACCCCTTTCTTCCACAATCACACTTATAAATCAGCAGTATTAGTTATAATGTGCTACCACCAATTCTATCCATTTACACATATTTATAATCAACCTGATTAAACATTCTACATATATTCAGCATCAGCTCCCCCTTCTCAACTTACATTCTATCTCCTACTCTTAATCCTTTAACTGGATCCCTTTATAAATGGAATGAATACAGAGAGAGAGAGAGAGCACGCTACAGAAGCAAGAAGCAGAAAGCAATAAAAGCCGGAAGAGATGGGAGAGACCAGCAGGTGCCAGCAGGTGCCTTGCCATGTGACAGAGGAGCCCAGGATCGCTCACAGTGCAGTAGAATGCAGCTGGTCTTCGGGGAGAAAGCATCATCTTGATGATGCCTTGATTTGGACATTCTCACGGCCTCAAACTGTAAGCTAATGCATTCCTATTGTTTAAAGCCAACCCATTTCATGGCATCTGCTTTTGGCAGCCTAGGAAATGAAAAAAACCTGCCTTCACCTGTTCCTATACTCCTGTCTTCCTGCTGTGACTGTCTGGGCTCCCAGAAAAAGCCAGCCCCTCTCCTTAAGCCCTGGATCCCATCACCTCTACCTACTCAAGGTCACACTGCTCCAGCCATTAAACCCATTGGCTCCTGCATTTTCAGGCCTCCCTGCTGGGTCTTTCCCATCATCTTACAAACATGTTGTCATTTCTTCTACCTAAATATATATCTATATATAACCTTTAACTACTTTGACCCCACAGCCCCCTGCAGCTACCTCTGCATTTATTTGTTCTCTTTCACAGAGTAGATTTTCTAGAAAAGTTATCTGAACTCAAACTGTCTAATGTGTGTCCTCCCTTTCTCTCTTAAATCCACTCTAGCCAGACTTTCAGCTCCACTACTCCACTGAAACTGCTCCAGCCAAGGTCACCAATGGCTCCCACATTGCTGAGTCCAGGGGTCAATGCTCAGAGCTCATGGCCTCGAACTATCAGCAGCATTAAACACCAATGAGGACCACTCCCTCTTCTTGAAATACAGCACGATCCAGGAAGAACTGGTCACTTTCAGAACTGTATTACTCAGTAACTAGACTGTGTATGAACAGGTAGTCCAAACTTAGCCTTAAAGGAGCTATTGCAGCTATCTCTATCTTACGCTTCCTAAGCATGCAAGCCTCCTGTCACATGGCACGTGTCCATCCCAGAAGGTATTTATCTCACACCTGGTAGCGTTGGATGATGGAAATGGCAGTCCTGATGCATTTCTTGTCCTACCACAAAAGGATTCAAGGTCACTCCAAGGGGGGGGGGGGAGGAAAGGCAGGAAACTTAAAAGCAATGGAGGAAATGCCTTCAGATACATCATAGAGTCAACTTCTGTGATTGTGTGTAGCATTTGCTGCAGCTCCACGTTCTTCAGGCCTGAATTAGGATGCTGTATGATTGATAACGCCAATGTGGTTACACAAGGTTGTGCGGTTATTTAGAGAAACCAAATGTCAGGCTTCAAGTTCCTGCCACTGGGAGGTGAAGGACTTCCCACTGTTCTTAGGCCAGGCTGCTTGGAGCCACTACCTCCCGCTTATCCACAGGGGAAAAGCCTCCTTCTTTGCCCTGCAGAGGCAGCTCAAATGTCTCTCCTCCAAGAAGCCTCCCCAGACTCCCCAGCTGGATGTGAACTTGGTCTTCTGCGCATTCAAAATGCTGGGGCGGGGGGTGGGGGGTGAGGATGGAGCAAGCCTAGGAGGGTGGACTTGGGAGCTGGTCAGCCTGGGTTCAAATCCTTCCTTTTCCACTTAATATCTTGGTGCCCGAGCACAAAGTACCTAACCTCTCTTGGTTCAGCTTCTTCACCTTTATAGAACAAAACCTACCTCTGAGGGGTGCTTTAACAATGAGGTAACATATGTAAAACATTAGGGACAGAGCCTGACAAGAAGGAAGAATGTTTGCTATTATTATTGTTATTTAATTTCTCTTAGGAGAGAAAGGGCTTCCTTTCTTGTAAGACAGGGGCTGTTGCACATGTCTCATCTCCCCTTCTAGAGGCATCTTGAGAAAAGCAATCATTGAACTAAATCTGTTTTGCTCTCAGCACTGTGTGGCTCACATAGAGCAGGTTATCAATAGATAGTTCCTCAGTGAACATGTGGGTGCATTACCAGGAAGACACTCCCTGCCCCAAGGACCACATGAGAAAAAAATATATCTTATATAATATTCAGCAGCCCTTTCCACTAAGGAACTTGGACAGTGACAGCATCTACGTTCCGCCTTAGCAGGGCTGTGCAGGCTTTTCTAGGTCCCCATCCTCCTTATATATATTTTTAACACTCTTATATTAGACCCTCCCTTTCCACAAACATAAAGGAGGTGGGTCATGTAGAAGCTAAAGAATAGAAACTAGAAATTTGCAGTCAATTGAAAAAGAGACACTGAACAGCAGAGCAGAGAGATCTGCTTTCTGCTGCTTTACCAGCCCCCTAGCCTCAGAAGGTTGGCCTAAATCTCTGAGCCTCGATATTACTCATCTGGTAAATGGGACTAAAATATCAACCTCGGTTCAGGATGGGGGAATAAACCAGCTTGCAAACGAATACCTGGTCCAAGCAGATGCTGCGCCAGCCCTGGCTTCTGTGGGCTGTGTCCTGCCGGCTATAAACTCACTGGGAGCTTTGTGGGTGTGAACCAAAGAGTCTGTCTAAAATTGCAAAGCCCCCGAGGACAGAGGCAGCAGCTTGTTTAGATTCACCTCGTCGGTGTACTTTTCCCAGAGCCCAATACACAGCCGTGGGCATACCGTGGGTCCCCTGTAAATAATAAGAGCTGTGAACGCTCCTGCCTCTTTGGGAAGGGGGAAGCTTAAGCAACCTGGCAAGGGAATCAGGACCAGAACCCAGGTTTTCTGACTCCAACTCCAGAGTTCGGTGCCTAAGACTGGGGTACCACAGCCATTGGCCATGCTTGAAGGGACAAGGAATGTCTAATCTGCCAGTGTTCCCATCCAGTTGGGCTTGAAGGAACAGCTTTCCAAGGTGCAAACAAAATAAAAGGAACACCCATCGATAATGTGAAATGTAAAAAACAAAACCAAGAAAAATCAGCAACTAAACAAAAGGAAAGAGGAGGCAGAGCTGAAAAAAAAAAAAGAAAAGGAAGACAAAAAAAAAAAAAAAAAGTGCAAAAAAAACAGGGAAAGGGAGCCCAAAAAAAAAAAAAGGATTCCCCCGAAAAAAAACAAAAAAAAACCCCCGAGCAAATAGACTAAAGAAAAAG